>CM021105.1:85326537-85592505 GCA_007115665.2 Sequoiadendron giganteum
CAAAATAAATTGAGAAAACCAGAAAATATATATATATATATATGAAACAATCATTTACACTCAAAATACATTGTCTCCTTTGAAGCCTTTTAATTTAAAGAGGGTCTTCTTGCTAATTTGGAGAACAAAATTCCAACTTTGTTTCATTTGCATTCAACAACAGAATTCAAAACTCTTTCCACAAGATCTTCAACCATAATATTTTAAAATTCAAAAATCTCAAAATCCAAACATTTAAAAGACATGAACCTGATTTTTTTGAAGATGATAGAAGATCTTGATGGTCCCCTTGTTTTCCTTTCCAACTCCACAGATTCTTTCAGCTTTTTCCAAAAACCCACAAACTTTAGCAATCTCTTCCTCTAATTTTCTCCAAAACTCATGGACATTCAAATTGTGAAGCAAAATTCAATCATAAGGAAAAAACCCTAAAAATTCCTACAACCACCCTCATAAATTTCTGAAAACAGAATATCAAATATCTCATTTTTCAAATTTTTGAATTCAAAATTCTAACAAATGCAATTTAAATAATTTTTCTTTATTTTCAATTTTAATTCCAATTTCCAATTAAAATGTCAATCAATTCAAACAAGTAACTTAATTCAATTTAATTAATTAAATTAATTCAATAAAATGAAGCTAATCCAAGATTAAATCATTTTATTAATTAAATTAAATTAATTAATTAATTAGATGACATCTTCCAACATAAAAACCAAATTAATTTAATCAATAACTTAAATACAAAAAAAACCATTTAATTACCTTTTTCTAACTTGAAATTAAATAACGAAGAGAGGGAACGATATTCAAAGCAACACAACTCGACTAACACTAGACAACACACTAGGACTAGGGTGACAACTTGGCACGGAAAACCTAGCTACTATCTCCCAATCAAATATCGTTGGGCATTGGACATGCTCACACCTGTGAAACCAAGTGGAGTCGATGTCATGTACCTATCAACCTGCGAACAAAGAGTATATCAACATAAAATAATATGTCATAAATAAGGCACACCGTGAAGAGGAAATTTCGGAATCGCAGGGTGCTCGCAATCGAGTGATGTGATACCATCCCCTTCACCAATACAATGTAACTAACTGACAAATCTAGCATACTAATATAATCCAAAACATAACACATCATTAATCCGAATTTCCATTTATGCTAATCCAGAACATGCCATAACGATAACATCATGACAAAATACCATCACATCAAAATATAGCATTAACGTCACTTTATAGATAGCGATCAAATAACAATCGGGTACCATAGTCAAGGTACAAACAAAAGTACAACATAACAGAGCATAACACTATTCTATCAAAAGGACAAAACAGAGGGGTATTACATTAAAGACTAGAATCAACTCTGAAATTATAAAAAACCTAGTTTTCTAGCCTAGTGGGACTCATTTTCCATTCTAGGAAAATCAGTCCTAGATCTGGATTTCAATGCTGGAGTAGATTTGAACCAAATGGGTATCCAAATCTGAAAAGATATCTGAAATACTCATATAATTAGACTCATTCACTACAACTGGGGGATCAGTCTCATTTTGTCCTAAAGTATCCTAGGAGCATAATCTTGAACTAAAACTTTGCAAGCCTCTAATGATGGACTCTCCCACTGATTTCATGCAAATTGGATGGATATTTTGTCCTAGATCAAAGCTTCCTTGAGCCTTGGCAACTTTTCATGACAATTTTGACAAAATTTGCAACTTTATCATTTTGGTCCTTTTGAAGGCTTCAAATCCATCTTCTTCAATCTATAAACCTGCAATCACACATTAAAGAGAGGAAAACTTGTTGATTTTTTGGGAATAGGGGTTTTCCTTAGTCAAAATCCTTGTAGGTAATTAAACCAAAGGATGAGATAATGAAAGATGAACATGAAAAATGAACAATGATACCTTGATTGTTGTCTTGTAAATCTACTACTCAACATGGAATGACCATGAAGGATGTAGATCTTGATCTTGAAAATAGGAGTTGAACAGTGCTTGATCTTATACCTTCAATGCTACATCACAACAATGGCTCAATAACATGCTTGATGCTTGATATGCTTGACATGATGATGGATCTTTAATTTCTACAAAAATTTATGAATAATTTTTCCCTTGAATGCTCTTGAAGATGCTTGAATGCACTGGGTGTTGCCACAATACTAGTTTACACTTTCTAGGAGATCCTGATTTTTGCTGAAATCACATATTTTTAGAAAATATAATGATTTAAGCTTTGAAAGGTTTCATTTCAAGGATTCCAATTGAAGAGGGTTTGATCAAACCACCTTAGACCAAGCCCCATTGGATAGAACCCTGCTAGTTTTAAACCATACCTATAATAGAGTCTCCTTTACACCTATCAAAATGTTGATAAAAAATCACTTTTGATTTACCTTTTGGGGGATCAAATGAGTTCATTTAAAATTTATTTTTTGTAATTATGTAGTCCTTATTATAAGATTCCAAAAAAGTATGATTTTAATTAAATTAAATTTTATTATTATATATATATTTTTTATTTCTTGTGAATGTAGTTTTTTCACCAAAAATCAAGCTCTCTGTTTTGCACATGTGGAAAATAGTAGATTATCAAAAAAAATTGAATTTCAATATATAAAAAAAATGTTATGTTGTATACAGTTTGCCTATGTCTGAATTGTAATTGGTCTAACTTCAAAACTTGATTAAGGAAAAAATATTTATTAAAACATTATGAAACCAAATGAACTGGTTAGATACCGTAGTTACAAATCTAAATTCAAATAAATTGGAATTTTATCCTTCATACAAATAATTTGTGTTGTATATGGTGAGCATCACTCCTGAAAAATGTTGTTTACTGATAAAAACTAGTTTTCGAAGGAGATGAAAAAAAGTGCAATCTGATTCCAAATTTTTTGAAAAAAATATATTTAGAATATATAGACAAAACTTCAAAAATCACTTGTTTGCATCATCTTCAAATTCCTCATGGTTTAGCCGCTATAGGAGCTCGAAAGTGAAGATTTGGTTAAAAAAATCAGTTTAGTGTCTAGTTTGCCCAAAAATGGTAAACCAGTATTGTGGGATCACCCCACTTGTAAACTCAAAATTGCTATAAGGATGAATACTTGAATTTTTGGGGTTAAAATGAGAGAAAAAACCTTGTATTTATATACTCAATTATGCAAGAATTCCCAAAATTACAACACTACAAGCTGACATCAGATCTAAGAGAATAAAACCCCACCAGAAATTTGATTTAATTTTGATTTTGGTCACACACGACTCATTCATCTAAGTTGGTGAATGAGTCCCATCACACATAATGTATGGGACCAAAAATTAAAAGTGTCTAGAAATGTGTGGAACCTACATTGGGGCCAAAAAGACTTAGGTGGGACTCATTCAAATATGTGTAGGATCATGATGGGCCAAAAGTGGTGATATGTAAGTGATATGATGGCCCATGTGGCTAACAATTTTTTTTCCCAAAATTGATGAAACGAAAAGGGTTTTGAAAGGAGATTCTCAGCTTTCCACGAATATATAATGCTTTACTTTAAATTTAATAAATTATTATTATTCATTTTCTATTTGAATTACGACTAAAGTTCTGATTGATAGGTTGATTGAAAAACATCCATAGCTTTCAAACGGTATCACATTTTTTGAATCTCAAACATGTGTCACATTCTATAGGATTAAAAAAAAAAATCATGAAGTTTTTCCCAAGTTAAGGTGGTCAGAGATGATATTTTATATTTTTTAAAAGTTGTAATAAAAAATTCATAATTAATTATTTACTTGGAAAAAAATACAAAAAAATATGCATCACATTGGGATATGAGTCTTCTACTTACATCTAAAATATTATAAAAAAATATTATCATTTTATTATGGTTAGGGTGGTCAGACAAACACCTACTTCTTATTTTTCCCTAAAATTTAAGTACTATTGCATTAAAATTTCAAATGTTCACCAAATAGATTTTTATTTTTTTAAATAAACCTAGTAGTTTAGAAACGACATTCAATTTTCTACAAATTATATTCTTACATATTTTTGAAATAATATAGATAACTTATTCAAATTTTTACGTCAAGTTGCATAACTTTGATTTTTTCAATTTTCATTGCCACTAAAGGGCCTATTTTTTTCATGATGATCCTACACATACCCATTTTCCCAAGGTGGAAAATGAGTTCCAAACATTAAATATAGGCCACATAAGCTAGGGACACCTAAAATATGATTGATCAATGGTTGGTGTTGGGATTATCCTAGAAAAGATGTCATAAATGATGCTTGTGGATGCAAAATATGGCCAATTAAAGCATAAGAAATCCCACTTATTAATGAAAATCCTAGAGGAATTTGAAAGTGTGTTATAAAACTTTACAACACTCCAAATAAGGCAAGATCAATGTTAATTATGATTAAAATTATGCTTATTATGTTTAGTTAATTGATAGAACCCTAGAGAAGTGTTAAAGTGTGTTTCAACAATTCACAACACTTTGTAAGGCACCACTAAATTTCATTAGTTCACAAGGGCTCGAGACCTAATGTGAATGTGTTATCCACATTACAACATCAAATCAAGGAAAAATTAAGCCAAAATCACAAGGAGGGCTTGGACAAGCCAAAAAAAGTAGAAGGGTTACTTTCTTGGTGGTCACATTTAGCCCCCACTTTAGTGAGAGGATTAACTTATCCTACCATCTTGTTTACCCCATCTTAATATCACACTAGCTTGTCTGCTCCATCTCATGAACCCTTATCACCCACTGCCACAAATCCAGGTCTTGTCATACCACCTGACCCATCTCCTGATCCCTTATCACCTCCTCCTTCAAATCAAGATGCTGATATCCCCTCATCTTCATCTCACGATCCTCCATCGCTGCCTAGCCTCACCACCCCAACACCACTTCTATATCACCTTGGTAACATTACTTTTATATTCTTTGGATCAAGCCCTTGGCATGACTCATCGTGTGTGGGAGGTATGATGATAGAGGATTGTTGGAGGGAATCCTTAGGTGGGGGAGATAGGTGATATCATGGAATTCCCTTGCTTCAAAATTACACTAAAGTAGACATTCAAGAGCGATCCAATCATACCCATGCATATGGTCTAGGATAACAAAGAATGAGGAGGCAGTCAAGCCCCCCAGATCCAAGATCCTAATTCAAACCAACATAAAAAAAAGGACACAAACAAGGTGTATGATATACAACATCAAGATACACGATCATGCAATGTCATAAAGAAGAAAAGAAAGAACAATATGTGCTCACTCTTTGTCCATGGAACTTTAAGTCATCCATGGGGTGAGTAATCCAAAATATGCTCACTCTAAGGCCATAAAACTCTAGGTTGTCAGTGGGGTGAGTAATCCCAAGAGGTGAGACACATACACACATGGTCGGTGTGCACTCACACTCACACGTAAGTGGGAATGGGGAAATTCATGCCCCGGATTGGGCTTCCTACTCAAACTATACCAAAGTTACACCTCCTGATAACTTTGATAAGGCATCACACAAAAATGATATTCAAGCTTCATTAGACAAGAAAAAAATCATATTCTTGGAGCTCATGAACAAGAAAGATGGATCCACATTCATGTAAAATGTGTTATGCAAGGTGGACAAAAAATTAAAATTGCAAATGTGAAATATTGTAAGGTATGTTCAAGGGGATTTTTCTTAGTTCATGTAAGGTCTGTTCTTAGGGAACATCATGCCTAATGTCTACAAGAGAGGACAAGTCAAAGAAATATCATTCTCTCAAAGTAAATCAAGCCCAATGACACCACCAAGAAAAGGACGCATATTAAGAATAAATAAAATCACATGGTGAAACATGAGTGTCAATGTATGCCCCCACTTTAAAGTAGTTTCTAACACCATTACTGTGAGAAATTTCTTTAATGTAGAAGAAGAAATGAAAGATTATTTGGAAATCCCTATGCCAAGTCATATGTTTCTGATAAGTTATTCCATGAAAACGGTAGCATGTCACATGTGAGCCAACTTAAGGCATGTCATCCACATCCCAAGAGTTCTCTTATATGTACATGAAAAATAATCAACTAGCCAAAAGAGACAACAAGTGACATACATGGACAAGGCTACCTAACCCCTTTCCCCCACTTAGTGCAAGACAAGGATGAAGCGAAATGATTGATTAGATGCATGCTAGAGTGAAAATCAGGATCAATTGGAGGAATTAGGTGCCCCCACATAAGGAAGAGAACCAAACTTCTTAAGATGTTGGATTTTACTACTCAAAGCCTTGCATTCATTGGCATGACCATGAACTCTATGATATGCACAAAATAAATGATTTTAGTAGAATTTCATTCGAGGTCTTTGAGGGAGAGATATCAAGTGTTCTTAGAAGAGTCTAGACAAGATACTCTCTTCATCAATAATAAAATATGTTCCTTTATTTTGTGACAAAGATGTCCCTTGCTTAGTATTTGTTGACATACCTATGCAAGACTCTTTAGATTGTAAGATTTTGTTCTCTCCATGAAAGGATGATGTAAAATCTAATGAAATCAACTCATTAGCATTTTATGTGATGACATTGAAATTAAGTGAGGATTTATTTGTTTGTTTAATTTCTTGCAAAAAAAGACTATCAAGAACACTAGCGTCTATCAACTTAGGATGCACTACTGTTAAATCTAGCTTAGAAGGATGTTTTTTTGTAGTGTTGATATTAAGTGAAGGCTTGTGTGATGGGTTGATTTCTATGGAAGGACAATAACTAATACCATGATTCACTTCTTGCATGTTAGGTTTTATAGGGACACAAATACCTTGTTCTCTAGCACCACATCCTTCTCCACTATATCCAAGTTGTTTCATAAGTTCATAACCTTTTCCATAATATTTTTCACTGCTTTTAGATCTGGTGGTTTTTGATAATTAGCTTCATCAAAGTTTGTTGTATAAATGGTTGGGGGATTATTTTGAAGGGTCTTCTAAATTGTGTTGAAATTATTGCTTATTCTTTGTTTGAATATTTGTTTATGATCTTGTATTCTCCCATGAATGTTGGTTTCAAGTCTAAGGAATCCAAATCATCTTCTAATATTTTCATGACTCCCTCAATGTATTTTTCTTTGTATTTATGTTCTTCAGGTTCCACTTGTGTAGTTAGTGTTAATTTTTCCAAAGGATTCTCCTTGCCTTTATCAATGGTCAAACAACTATTTGGGTTAGGATCTGCTTCGACTATGTACACTTTTTTGTTGTAAATATACTTCATTCTTTGATATAGAGTGGAAGGCACATCATTCATTGCATGAACCCATGGCCTACCTAGAAGGAGATTATACGAAATATCATGAGGCATTACATGGATCGATGTTTCTAATGTGGCCTTTCTAGCTATAATAGGTAAAGTGATCACACTGAGCTATTTTTTTCTTACGTTGTCAAATATCATAATAGATAAAGCATTAGGTTGAATGTTTAATTTATCAACACCAAAGCGTATCCAAAAGTGTCACACTACACACATTAAGGGCAGAGCCATTATCCACAAGGGCTCTCTTTATCCCTTTTATTTTCTATTGCGATAATATTATGAGAGATTCATTTTGTTTTTGCACCTCCAAAGGGGGAGTTCACTTTGGTGGAAAAAATAAATGCATTTATTCCTTGAATCATTGTTGTTATGTCATTTCTTTGCACATTAGAAGGGATAAGAACCTATTGTAAAGTTGTTTGAGGCATAGTGTGATAATTAGGTGAATTCTAAATTAGGTTCCATAGGGATATCCTTGTAGGAGTATTCTTAAGTTCAATAAGATCATACTCATTCCCACTATGTGAAAGAAAATGAGGAGGACCGGGTAGGATAAGAGTAGGAAAAGGTAAGATTGTTGTGGTTGTTGTGTCACCAAAAAGTGTAGACTTTGACACTTTTCGCTCATTTGGACCTTTGCCTATGGATTTTGAACCCTTTTCAACCTCTTTTTACCCCTTTCCAAGCCTTGTTCCAACGTGTTGTAAGGTTTTGTAAGACATTTTCATACTTTCCTAGGCTTTTCATCACTCAATCAACCCCTTATTATTCTATAATGACCCCTTAATACATATATAGGTCCCATCTTAGTGTGTTTTAATGAGATAATCCTAAAAAACGTAAATAATAACACTTTAATTACCGAAAATCAATAAAAATTTCCCAGGTGGACTAGGTCGCCACCTTGGGTGACCTAGTCCCATGTGGCATAAAATTAAATTTTAACTTAATTTATTTCAAGATTTTTGTCTCTAAAACCTTAAGGTCAGCTAGTATGGTGTTATTTCAGGCAAATTAGGGCATAAATTATATAAATAAGCCTCAAACCCCTAATTTATCATAACACACACTCATTTTTCATCTCTTCTCAATCATCTCTCCTCCTCAAGCAAGTTAGGGTTTCACATTCTTGGTCAACAAGACATCATTGTTGAAGCACTCAAGGGTTGAATCCTCCATTGTTGCAACTCAAGATCAACCATCATGGCAAGGTAACTAGGAAAATTGCTTCACATTTCATGCTTTCCCATTTCATCCCATCATTTGATTTAATTATCTACAAAGGGGCTTGACCAAGGCAAGCCCCCATAATCTAACAATAAACATTTCTTCTTTCTCTTTGTGTGTATTTTCAGATTTAGGTGCATTGGGAGCTTGAAGATCATTCAATAAGTTTTACAAGCTCTCTAAGGTTGAAGAAACACTAGTTCAATCTTGGAAGACTTCCATAGAATAGATTCTTCACTTTCAGGACCAGATACCTGAAGGAGTAGAAAACACAAATCAAAGGCCTCAAATCCCATCTTCTAATTCATAAAAATTCAAAGGAGGACTAGGTCGCCACTTTGGGTGACCTAGTCCCACTAAAGTTGTTTTTTAGAAATTTTGGTAGATCTGGATACCCTTTTGGCTGAAATTGGCCCCAAAGCAGTTTTCCAAAATTTGTTCAAAGAAGGACTTGTAGAAGTTGAGAAAATACAACTCCACAAAACCCGAAGATCACTTGCATGCAAATAACTTGTCACAAAAAAAGAGATGGAGACAAACAAGCAAGGGTTCTCTGAAAATTGAAAATGTAGATATCAGAGAGAATGAGAGAATGAATTGATGTGATAATACAATGAGATCAATCCTTATAAAAGGAGATCGAGAAACCCTAATAGGAAAAACCCTAAAAGAAGCCCTAAAAGGAAAATATTTAATAATTAATATAATTATTAAATGTCACTTTATACAAACTAAAGTGAAATCTTAAAAAGGGAATAAAGGTAACTTAATCAACATAATTAAGTTAAAACCTTTACTCTAACACCCCCCCTTAAGATGAGCAAGAGTGCAGCTACAAACATGTGCAAAAAAACAAAGGTAACTACAATGCAAGAAGGCAAACATGGGTCCCGGCAACTAGGCTAGATCAAGTACCCAAATACAACCAAATCTCTGTAAAGAGGACAAATAGAGAAAACCTCATGGAAAAAAGCTCTACTCCAAAAAGAGAAGCTGAAAGCCAAGAAGAACATCACGGAAGCAGAAGAAGCTGCAAACAACTGTCGAAAGATGACTGCTATGGTGCTGAAGAACCTCTGCTAAAGATAAGATGATCAGGATCAAGAAGACAACAATCTACATGAGTGCCCCAAATGACACTACTCGAATCAGATGGCAAACAAAGGCAAACACCTGGAACAAAGATACAAAATCTGCATGAGTGCCCCATATGACACTACTCGAATCAGATGGCAAACAAAGGCAAACACCTGGAACAAAGATACAGATGGAACAAGTACCAATAGTCTGAAGACAACAATCTACATGAGTGCCCCAAATGACACCACTCGAATTAGATGGCAAATAAAGGCAAACACCTAGAACGAAGATACAGAATCTGCATGAGTGCCCCATACGACACTACTCGAATCAGATGGCAAACAAAGGCAAACACCTGGAACGAAGATACAGATGGAACAAGTACCAATAGTCTAAAGACAACAATCTGCATGAGTGCCCCAAACGACACTACTCGAATTAGATGACAAACAAAGGAAAACATCTGGAATGAAGATACAGATGGCACAAGTACCAATAGTCTGAAAACATTGATCAACAGAGAATGGAAGATTCCTTCCAAAGTGAAACCAAGGAAGCATGTACACGAATAGTATAATACCCCTCCATAATTTTGAACTGGGAGAGCCTGACAGATCCATTGAAATGGTGTGAAACACCCTATAGTGCATGAGGAAGAATAAATAACATCTGAAAGTGCACAAGAAAGCACCTGCAACTGGAAAAGTGGTGTGAAAAACAAATCACACATGCATGAGGCTGGAATCATATGGATCGATGGTCGTCATGGAGGGACACTCATCGGACAAAGGTGTGATGGCAAACAAAGGCAAACTACACAACCCCCCATGGTATGGATTCACTGTCATCGTGGAGGGACACTCACCGAACAAAAGTGTGATGGAAAAACAAAGGAAAAATACACAACCCCTCATGGCACTTTATAATAACATTGCGAGTAAAAAATATGGCACAACCTTATGTGCAAAAATTCTCAAAAGATGCATGTAAAATAGTGTGGCACTTTATCTCAGTGGATTTACATAAAAGATATTGCTTACAAATGATGCTCAAAATGTCCAAAAAAGACAAAGCTGGAAATATATGAAGAATAGCCACAATACTCATTGTAGAATGCACCGATAGAAAGATGAGAAAACCAGCTTTTCGACGATATCTCGTTTTCCAAAAAACGATATCATATGCCCAAGTTACGGCCTTTGGAATAAAACAGCTCCAAAGAGGGAAAAAAGCCAATGTTGGAATAAATTTGATAGTCATACGACCGTCGTAGAAAAAATGCTGGCTTAAATTTGACGGCCAAATGACCATCACTGTAAATGCACAATAGGGCTTATTTTGATAAAAAAATGTTTTTTATATAAAAAAACAACAAAAAAAAAGGATTGATTTTTTTATTTAAAAAAAATCATTAAAAAATAAGAATTATTTTTTAATTTTTTTTAAAAGTGGGGGGGGAGGCACGGGGCACCCCACCGTTCCCCATGGTACTTTTTATGTTTGTAGGCAAGTCCCAAACCCGAGGTAGCCTTAAAAAGGCTAAAAATTTTGCTTTTTTTTCTTTAATTTTTAATAAAAATCAAAACAAAAATTTCAGTTACAATTTTGGTTGCAATAAAAAATTTTGATGAAATTTTTTCCAAGAAATAAGTGAAAAAAAAAATTCCAAAAAATAAAATTTACCAAGCGGACGGATGGTCGTACGGTTGTAGTTGCAAAAAAAACTTGCCCTAAAATTCAACTTTGTCTAAAATGGACGAATGAACAGTTGATTTAGGGGTTTTGGACCACTGCAGATGCAATGGCAAGGTTTGTTTGAGCTGAAAATGCTTCAAAATTGTAGGTATGCCCTGAATCAAAAAAACAAACCCCAAACCCTTGAAGCTCCAAAAATCTTCAAAACAAGAACAAGAAGCTGAATATCTGGAGCTCTGATACCATGTAGAAGTTGAGAAAATGCAACTCCACAAACCCCAAAGATCACCTGCATGCAAATAACTTGTCACAAAAGAAGAGATGGAGACAAACAAGCAAGGGTTCTCTGAAAACTGAAAATGTATATATCAGAGAGAATGAGAGAATGAATTGATGTCATAATACAATGAGATCAATCCTTATAAAAGGAGATTGAGAAACCCTAAAGAAACCCTAATAGGAAAAACCCTAAAAGAATCCCTAAAAGGAAAACATTTAATAATTAAATGTCACTTTATGCAAACTAAAGTGAAATCTTAAGAAGGGAATAAAGGTAACTTAATCAACATAATTAAGTTAAAACCTTTACTCTAATAGGACTATATCGCCCAACTTCGCACAAGTGTCCCTTTTGGCTTCAATATCAAATCCAACAACATTTCCAACCCCTACAAGATTCTAGATGCACACCCCTTTCACCTCTAACCTTCTATTTTAGTTTAGAGTATATTTATTAGGTTATCTTGTATATACTTGTATATCTCAATGTGTTTTCCAGCATTTTACATTTCATAGGTTTTACATTCATCATTAGCTTTTACTTTTAGATAATTTCATTTAGATCATGTCATTTGGACAAAATCACACACCTCATGAAGCCCCAAAATCCAATCCAAACCAACTCTTTGAATGAACCCTAAGATGAAAAGGTGTGAAAGAGAGTTATTCTTCCACTGGTAGCTTCTAGGTGAAAAACCCTAGGAGCTCATTGGGGAATCATCTTTCCCTTCTTCATTTTTGGCAATTCAATTGAAGATTATTTCTAGTGTTATATGGATGAGAAATGGTATTATGACTCAATTACTACAAAATATTATTCTTAGGTGAGTAAAGGATAAGTTCGGGTTTGTTTTGAGTTTGAAATTTGTGTGAAGGGTGGTAAAGTATAAGAGGATTCCTAGGATGTCCCACGATATATGTAGTAGGTCCAATAGTCAAGGGGGATATAATGGAAACTTTCACATTCAGAACCTCAATAATCTTGGTTTGGTGTATCTCTAATAAAGGGCAGTCTAGTATCACCTTTTTACCATCACCCAAGGAAGGCACATTACTATTGTCATTTTCTTCCACCATGATTTTCTTCCTAGGAAGAGATTTTTTAGGAGAACTACAAACCAAATTTTCTTGACATTCAAGGATTGGTTCTTCTAAAATAACTTCATCAAAAGTAGGGGAATGATCGATGGCTATATTTTCTTGATTATCAATAGTGGGGATATTAGGAGAAGGTTCTTGTAATACCCCTCTATTTTGCTTTCTAGACTAGATAGTGTGTCCCCATTTTGTTTAATTTATGTTTCTGGATATTCGGATACTATATCTTGTGTTTGTATTTGATTGCTATTTATAGAGCGATGAACTTTTTGGTGCAGGAGCACCTTAAGGTCTTTTGGAGAGATCTTTGCAAATTTTGGGCTTGTAGTTGGTTCTAGCCAATCACCAAGGTAATAAGGACTAGGTTATAAATTCCCAAGGTTGAATTGATATGTGTGTTGTGGAAAGTTAGGTTAGTTTAGAGCCTTGAGGTTTGGGGAAGTCTTAATGAGGAGATTAGGCAAATATTGACAATGTTGTCTTGGCAATTTGTCTTAAAAGTTTGAAAATGGCATTAATGATGTTCTAAGCCTGACCTAAGGGTCCTAACATGTGGGAATAAGGTATATAATATTAGAAAAACCCTAATATGACATGTGGGGAAGCTATTGTATGGACTGAGATTTGGGAAGAAGAGATTGTGACTTGGAAAAGAGCAAGTTTATTTAGATTTATGTGACAAAGCCTTCATCCAGTCAATTAATGGATTGAAATGACTGAACTTATGCTTTGAGTCTTTCATTTGTGACCTATTCTTTCCTTGTGCAGCATTGGTTTAGTCATTTAGTTTGACAGGTTAAGGTTTTCCAAATTCTTTTGGTTCTTGATTTCACTGCCCAGTTCAGGGACAATTTTGTAAACAATGATCTCCACTTGACTTCCCATGGAAAAGCTTCCATTGCCACTTGGAATCAAGTAGGGGACTATGTAAATAGTGTAAATATAGCTTTTGGAGTCTTTATGTGCAGAGGAGTTGATGTAACCATCAAGCTCTAGGCGAGTGCAGGGGCATTCTGTCTAGGTGCTTGGACAGAACAACAGCAAGAAGACTTGCTAAAATGGATTGGTTTGTGCCAATCCATGGTTTAGGGGTGTAGGTGCATGTGTCTTGGACATGTGTATGCAAGGAGAAGTGCAAAGAAGACCATTAAGGCATTCAAAGAAGTGAAAGTGGTCAGATAGTGTCATAAACCCTATAAACCCTTAACAATAGGGGGGTTTGGTGAAAGGCCTATGTACAAACACCAAGGAGGTCTGAACCCTAGAAAATCTTGGAGCTAGGGAGGTCTAGAGAAGGAAACCCTAAAGAGTTTGGGGGTTTGTTAAGGAAGTTTAGGTGTTATTCCAAGAACACCGGGTTTTGGAGGCCTAATTGACCAAAAAGGCTACAAGGCCTAAAAACTAAGTTTCTTGAATTTGATAGCCAAATGAAGAAGGGATCCACCAAGATGGATCAGAATGGAGAAAAACCAAACAAGGAGTAGTAGGAAGATATATTCCTAGTCCCAAGAATGGTTTGGGAACTTTGTAGCAAAATTGAGCCTATGGGAGCTCATGGTGATTTGAGAGCAAAGGTGAATGTTTGAAGTTGGTGGAGAGTACTATAATGGAACAGGGGTCGTAGGAGTGATCCCTGAGTAGGGTAGAGAAGCATACCCTAGGGAGGCCAAAGAGTAGGTCTTAGAAAGAGAAAATGTGCTCTTGAGAGATAGCACTCCCCACCAAATTGGTATCAGAGCCCAGAAAAGGCTTGGGAATTGAAAAGTGAATGTCAAAGAGAAGTGAATCCATAGGAGAAAGCACCATGGTGAATAATGCAGAGCTATCTATAGATTTGACAAAGTAACAAGAAAAGAATAGACGACTTGAAGAAGTTGTGGAGGAGATGAAGAAAAAACTCAAAGAGGTAGCAGAGTCGACAAGCAAGATGAAAGTGCAGTTAGCAAGGCATAAAGACAAGGGTAAGAACCAAGTTGAGGAAGACATAGAACCAGAACCTGACCCTCCATAAGCAGAGGAACCCTTCCTCAAAGCATTGAGGGCATTAAGTGGCAAGGCACTAGAAGGCATCCCTGTTTTGACAGGAAGAATGGATGTAGAGTTAGTTATGGAATGGATTGAGGGAATGGAAAATCACTTTGAATGTGATGGGATTATAGAGGAACATAAGGTGAAGATAGCCAAATCAAGGTTAAGAGGACAACCATTAACTTGGTGGAAGTTCTTGCAAGAAGAAAGAGAGAAGGAAGGCAAGAAGCCAATAGGAAATTCAAAAAAAATGGTGGCTAAAGTAAAGGAAAACTATCTACCTGAGGACTATGACATCCAATTGCATAAGAAGAGGCAAAATCTTAGACAAAGAGAACTAGATGTAGCTACCTACATGGAAGACTTCCAAAAGCAAAGCCTTAGGTCTAGAGTACAAGAAACTGAAAGCATTAATGTTGCTAGGTATCTGAACAGCCTTAGATGGAACATACAAGAGGAGTTGAGTATCTTCACACTTACTACCCTACATAGATGCTATTAGATGGCTATTAAAGTGGAAGAGAAACTGAAAAAGAAACATGATTCTAATACAAGGGGTAAAGGAAGAGGCAGAGACCCTAGAGGTGGACACAGAGGAGGTTTTGGTGGAACGAGCAATGAGAATATAAGCCAAGGAGATTCTAAGGAGGGTGAAAAATTCTAGGAGACAAATAGTAGAGGGGGATACAGAGGAAGAAGCCCTATCAATGGTGGAAGAGGCAGATTAGGAGGATTCGGGAGAAGTTCTCATTTTGCTTCCATGAAGTGTTACAATTGTGAACAGTTGGGTCATCTGGCTTACAGGTGTCCTGACAAGCCAGCATCTTCACAAGGTGAGAAGAAGATTGCTTATGTCCAAGAAGAGGAATGTTCCAAGCACTCAGAGGTGAGTTTTGATTTAGAGAAAGGAGAGAGTCTCATGTTGAGAAGGATCTTGATCAAAGCACCTACCGAGGATGAACACAAACAGAGGAGAGCTCTTTTTAAAGTCAAGTGCAAGATACATGGTAAGGTCTGCAAGGTCATCATTGACTCAGGATCTACTAATAATTTCATATTAGAGGAGCCAGTATAGAAGTTGAACCTTATCAAGATACCCCATGTGTGTCCTTACAAGGTTACTTGGTTGAATAAGGGGCAGAATATATTGGTCAATGAACAAGTATGGGTTGAGTTTTCTATAGGGAAGTATCAAGATAGGATAATATGTGATGTGTTACCAATGGATGCATGCCATCTGTTGCTTGGCAGACCATGGCAATATAATAGGGAGGTAGTATACCATGGCAAGGAGAACAATTATTCATTCAAGAAGGATGGAGTGACTCACAAAATCCAGTCTTTGATAGAAGATCGCACAGTGGAGAAGGTAGAATCCATTGCACTTTTGATGAGTGGAAAGGAATTCCTAAAATACATGAAGGAGGAAGAAGGAGTTGTCTATGCAATCATGTTGAAGCCAAAGGAGGAGGAGTCACCTAGTCGGCTACCTATGACAACATAAGCGAAGCAACTGTTGGATCAATTCAGGGATATCATTTGTGAAGGCACACTAGGTACACTACCACCTACGAGGGCAGTCAGTCATCAAATAGACTTTGTGCTAGGAGCAAAATTTCCTAACAAGGCTGCATACAAGATGACACTGGAGCAGAACAAGGAGATGGCAAGGAAAGTTCAGGAGCTTTTGGACAAAGGGTTGATCAGAAAAAGCATAAGCCCATGTGTTGTTCCAGTGGTGTTGGCACCTAAGAAGGGAGATAAGTGGAGAATGTGCACTAATTCTAGGGCCATAAATAGGATAACCATTAGATATAGGTTTCCTATTCCTAGGATAGAAGACTTAATGGACTTTTTAGGGGGTGCTAATTACTACTCCAAGATTGATTTGAAAAGTGGCTACTATCAAATTAGGATGAAAGAGGGAGATGAATGGAAATCAGCTTTTAAAACCACAGAGGGGTTATATGAGTGGTTAGTAATGCCATTCGGGCTTACAAATGCACCTAGAACTTTTATGAGGGTGATGAATGAGGTCTTGAAGGACTATATAGGAGTCTTTGTGGTAGTCTACTTAGATGATATCCTCATCTTTAGAAAAACAAAAGAACATATGAAGCACCTAGAACTTGTGTTGAAGAAACTTCAAGAGGAGAATCTCACCATAAATCTTGAGAAGAGTGAGTTTATGAAGCAAGATCTAGTCTACCTAGGATTTGTAGTATCTCAAGGGAACTTCAAGATGGACAAGAGCAAGGTTGAATCCATTTTTAGTTGGCCTACTCCCAAGACATGGATTGAGGTTAGGAGTTTCCATGGATTAGCTCAATTCTATAGGAAGTTTGTTAGAAGGTTTAGTGAAATCTGTGCACCGGTCCTTGACACCATCAAAGGAGGACTGAAAACAAAGTTTGTGTGGACCAAATAAGCCAATGAAGGATTTGAAAGATTAAAGAGGGAGATAGCTACCCAACCAATCCTAGGTTTACCATGTTTTGACAAACCATTCATAGTGGAATGTGATGCAAGCAACATAGGAGTGGGTGTAGTCCTAAGCCAAGAACGTAGGCTAGTGGCATTCTTTAGTGAAAGGCTAAATGAAGGAAAGTCTAGGTACTCATCCTATGAATTAGAGTTGTATGCTTTAGTACAAGCTCTTAAGAAGTGGAGGCAGTACCTATTGCCCAAGGAATGTGTGGTATACACTAACAATCAGGCCTTAAGCTAGATCAATACTCAAGAGAAGCTCAGTTTCAGGAACATCAAATGGATAGAGTTTTTGCAGTCATACAAATTTACTATCAAGCACAAGAAAGGGGTTAACAAAAAGGTTGCACATGCCCTTGGTAGGAGATTTCTTACCATTCAAGAGATACAGCTGTAGAGGATAGGGGTTGAAGGATTCAAAGAACTATATGAAGGAGATTCTGATTTCTCAGTGATCTACAAGGTATGTACTGATTTTGAAAACCATTTTCACAGTGAATATGTCGATTATACTTTTTAGAATGGTCTATTGTTTAGAGGGAAACAATTATGTGTTCCAAGAGGTTCCATGAGGGAGAATCTTATCCAAGAAAAGTGGTTGTCGCCCACAAAAGGATATAAAAGTCACGTCAAATCCTAACCTGGGAATTGGACATTCCAACAGGTGACTAACATCTTCTCATGGTTTTTCATTTACTTTGTCAAACTAGGGAACATATACTTGAAATGGAGTGGCATTGTATGTGCACTAAGAGCCGATTTTACCCATAGGTTACTAGAAATAAATGCTTGAAAGGAATTCTAACTTTGATGCAGGAATGTAAGGCAAAGTCTCATTAACTTAAACATAACTTAATTAAAGCAAGAATCATAATAACCATTACTGGGAAACAAACCATGAACTGGCCTTATGTTGCAGGAACAAACACAGGGATGTATTCCTTATGCTACAGGAACAATATAAGACTGAGTTTGTGCTAAAACTTACTAGAATTAAATTCTAATAGATAAACAACAAGAAGCAAACAACTAACTACATATACTTACTAAGTGGACCCCCTTAGCAAGCATCAATTAATTTATGCAAGAATTGAACTCAAAACTTCATCATATTTTTATTCATGAACTTGGAATCATATACATGGTTGTTCTGCTTGTAAGAAAACTAACACAAAACTCTATTTTTCATTATAACAGTAATCTCAATACACTATGTTCTATCTCTACTCTCTAGTCTAGTCTAATCTCTTCTAAATCATCTTGTTCACTCGTGCAGGAGGAACATTTATTTAAAAAGAGATAACTAACTAACTAACTAACCTAACAGAGAAATATGCGGATATGAATGCCTCCTGAGGCCGAGGAACAAACCTCATAAATGAAAGTTTATATGCTCAACAGATTCAGAGGGAATCTAGAACTCCACTCTCCCTAGATTGATGATCACTTCAGTTTCTTCCCAACGACTCGGACAAAGAATCTTCACTTGAAACAAATCCTTCGATGGCGTGTTGGAAATGACTTTTTCTGGAAGGTCGTGTTTTGTTGTGCATTGACTCGTTCATACTAATTTTAACAACCTATGGAACACATGGAAACAAAGGTAAAAGAAGGCATGCGCATAATAGCATGATACTCATCATTAATCACACACATTAAATTCATCTTACTTATCCAAAAACTACATATACTGTATCAGTCAATTAAGAGGTCAAATAGGGCAATGAACATAGACATACAAAGATATTAGGCTGCAGGATTATAGGAATGCTTTCCATAGAATACTACCCATTTAAAATGAAAAATTTACAACCATAGAGTTTAAAACAACCATAGTAAGGGTATTTAAAACTATATCATGATATCCAAATTATAAACATATTTTGGGCTCATCATTTGTCCCCTACTTTAGCTAATGTTGGTCCTCCAGAATTAATCTTCCTAGTTGTCTCCCTAAAATTTGTAGGAGTAACATGGCCTTGCAGTGAAGTCCCAAACTTGTAGTAGAAACCTCTACAATTCTGCCATCTTTCGTACCTGCGATCTTTTGTGTCTTCATTAATATTTGTGGCTAGATAAGGATATAGTGGCCACATCAAAGCAGGAGGTCTAAATTTCAATGGCAACCACAATTCAAATCTTTCCTGGAGACCCAACTACATATATCGTTCTGATCTCCTAATGGTTGCTCTTAAATTCAAGGGACTATGGGGCTCAGACTTTCTTAGACCAAATGCTAGCTTCTCCCATCTTTTTTAATTTTTGGAAGCTGAAAGCTTCCAGAACGAATATGGTTGGCCTTTAAAATCACCATATACCTATTTCCTAAGATCAAATATCCTTATCCTTGCTATAGGATCATAAAATCCATATGCAACAGAAAACCAGGTCCTCAAAAATGTTTGAGGGTCTAAGATTTCTAATCTAAGGGGAATAGGTTCTTTTCATTCAGCTTCGTCATAATCCTCAAATTGTTTCCCATAATTAATCTCATTAGCCGCCCAGGACATAAGTGACCTCAAATGAATGTCACCTATGAAAAGAAGTGGATTCTATTCAGTTTCACAAGGGATTAATAAACCATGTAAATAAAATTCACACATAGAATTCCTTAGCCAGTTAGATGCTATCTGATAGGCATCATAAAATTCCTTAGCAGAATGAAGAACAGAGTCCAGATTTTTAGGAACTCTCATTAACTGGAACCACAAAAACCGCTCCTTGAGGCACATTGCATACACTCAGGGTGGTGGCCTACATTCCATGATTTTCCTAGCTACCTTCATCATTTCATTCATTTTCTCTTTTATTTCCTGGATTTCCTGTTTTTGATTTTTCAATTTCTTTCTTTAATTTCTTTATCTCCTCTTCCCACAGACTTTGTTGCATTTGAGTTTTAGCCAGATGGCGGAAACTCAAGGTCTGAAGTGTAACAGGCCTCTAAGTTATCTTAAGGTATTCTAAGTATTCAATCATCAATGTTTTTTATACACAACCAATTCTTGACATGTTTTAGAGGGTAATGGTATTTTATTGGATGTCTCAGGTTGCTCAAATTGCTCCTATTCTTGCTGCAAGATGAACTCATGTTGCTGCTTAGGAGGAGACTGTGTTTCTTTTGAAATTCTTTCAACTACATCAACCAAGTCATCAAGACTTGGCATTCTCCTTCATTACTACAACCTTGTTGTACATCCCTAATTTCCTTTGTTTCAGTTTGTAAGTCGTCAGGAATAACAGAGGGACTAAGTGGAAAAATTTTAGATATACTCTGAGAATTCTCATGAATGAGCTCCTCGGATTCCTCCAAAATGACTATTATTTCAGGTCGGGTAGAGGTTGGGGTAGTTTTACTTCATTTTCTTGCTGAAGCTCTTCTAGGTAATGTAGCTGATGCAGGAGGTTCTTTTGCAGCTTTTCTCTTCCTAGCTTGCTTAGTGGTTTCAGACTCAGTAGGAGAGGATGATGATGAAACTGTGGTGACATCAGGTGTTGCTACAGGAAAAATATGGGTAGCTCATTTTTGCTTTTGCGTTTGAGGGTTTGCTTCTGGGGTATGCCCAACACTGGATGGTTCTCCTATTTTTGTTTCCCCTTTTTCTTTTCTTGTTGCAAACCTAGTTTTAAATTGGGTAGAGGGCTCAGTTATAGTGACTACAAGAATAGGTGCTGCAGGAGAAGCGGGTGATTCTTGCTCAACTTCTCTACTCGAAGACTCTACTCTCTTTCTCTTTTTCTTGGGTTGTGCATGGAGTGTTCTAGGAGGTTCTAGAGGTTTTAGTCCTTTCTGGGTAACAAATTCTTGCCAAGAAAGGGGTGATACGTCCCTCAGGGAACACTTAGTTAGTAGTTTAATAAGGGCATGATGTGAGATAGAATTGTCTTTACCCTTTTGGGTTTCATGGGCACTATGCTCCAAAAGATTTAACAAAAAATTTGGAACGTTGACAGCTAACCCGTGCCTCATATGACTCAACAATTTAAAGTGATAGGAATGCAAATAGGAAAAGCGTCATTCACAAGTTAAATACCTGATTATGAAGGAGGCATATTCCAAATATGGATAAGGAAGTGACACCCTTTTGCATCCTTGCTTTGAAACCTCTAAGGGTCCATCAGTTGGCAATGTGAATTCTTCCCTGGCAGAGATAGCATCCCTTCCTGAAGGAAAGTTTTGTCCAGCTATAGGAAGCCTAGTTATCTCATCAATCCATTCTTCAGTAACAGCTACTGTTAAACCCCACACTATAGCCTCTCCCTTGGAAAGAGTTCTCAAAAATTCACCAACAACTTCCTCATCAAAGGAATCAATACTCAGAAAGTAATTTAGCCATCCACACATACTAAATTCTTGAACTATTTGAGGGTCTTGTGTTAAGGCCTCATGAGTTGCTAGTTCATGTCTTACTAGCTGACCACCCATATTCACAACTGTTTCTGCTAAAACTCTTGAAACTCAACCTCTTCTGAATATTTTTAAAACACTTTTATTTGCTTTGCTTATTTCTTTTTGGATTCTTTACCTTCTTTACTTTATCAAGAATGATATAAAAGACAATTGCATGCAATGATTTTTAGAAACTACTTAATTAAGCAGTTAACTTGCTGATTAGGGAAAAACACTCATTCATTTAGCGGCAAGTACGATAAAAATTGTCTTTAATAGACGTGGCAATGGCAAAAAGAAATAATTTAAAACAAATTAGCCTCGCCCCCTACTTAAGATTTGGCATGTGTCCACACATGTGTGAAAGTATAGGTGAGGAACTGGCAATAATGACTGATAGACGCATTGTAATAAATGAATAAATAAAATAAATGAATGATGTGATAAATAAAAAGAATATCGCATACCTTGTAATTAATGCTCGTGAATGACTGCTTGAAAAGAAACTATAAATGAAGGTGGTATGACAGGTGGATGACATGGATGGGTGACATAGAAAAGAAAGATGGAATGAATGAAAGATGGTGATGGATGGTGAAGGAGAAAGTAGCTTTCGTAAAAAGAAAATCTTTATTATGGACGTAAAACATAATTTTTAAAAAGATGTTGCAAGAAGAAGACTGAAGCCTTTTGCTGCATAAAGATCACTGGCCACAGGGGAAACAAACTGCTTCATAAATTCTTCTTTCGAGGCCGGCTTATGATACAACTAAAGATGGTGTCCATTAACCAACAACTTGAATCAGATAGGATCTATCGTGGCCAACTAAACTGAACCATTATCAAATACATTTTCTATTTCATACAGACCAAGCCATCTTGTTGTAAGTTTACCTTGATTTTCTCTATACCTGGAGGCATAGAGTAGCGCCCAAACTCTGGCAGAGAATTGCTTTGTTTTGATATGGTGATCATGCCATTTCTTCCTTTGTTGTTGTACTGCATCAATATGCTGTAGGGTAGCTTTCCATACCTCATCCAATGCATTCAACTGGAGGAGGCGTTCCTTTTGAGCTTCAGAAAGATCAAAGTTTAACTGAAGAGCAGTCCTTAAGGTCTTATGTTCAAACTCAATTAGCAACATGGCACTTTTTCCATAAAGTAACTCAAAAGGGGTAAACCCTGTAGCTATTTTCCATGTTGTCCTATAGGCCCAGATTGCTTCTGGAAGATGACTTCTCCAATCTTTCTTGTGTAACTGTACCATTTTTGTAAGGATTGCCTCCAATTCTCTGTTGGTAACCTCTACTTGACCATTGGCTTGAGGGTGATAGGGGCTTGACTTTCTTTGCCTGATCTTATAATCATTCATCAATGCAGTGATTAATGTTGATGTAAACTGAGCTCCTTGTTGAGTAACAAGTTCCCTTGGAACTTCAAATCTAGTAAAAAATTTCTCATACAGGAATTCAACAACTTTATTGTCACAGGCATGTGTCATTGCCTTCACTTCCACCCATTTGGTTACATAATCAGTGCAAACCAAAATGTATGACTTCCCATTGGATGGAGGATCAATAGGCCCAAGAAAATCCATACCCCACTTTTCAAAGGGGGTGACTACCACTTGAGGATGCAGAGGCATTTCATTAGACTTTGTTCGTCTCCCCATTTGTTGACATCTATCACATTTTCTGGTATAGGCTACAACATCTTTGTGCAGTGTGGGCTAATAATACCCTATATTAAGCACTTTCATTGATGTTCTCTTAGATGAAAAGTGCCCACCACATGGCTCATCATGACAAGCATGCAAAATGTCATAGGTATCATCTTCCCTAACACACCTTCTCATGACTTGATCAAGTCCTATATAGAATAAACAGTTTGCAATCTAGGAAAAGTTAAAACTCTTCTCAATCAACAATTTTCTATCCTTTGGTGAGAAGTGAGTTGGAATCCTGTAAGCTGCTAAGTAATTTGCAATATATGCATACCATGGAGTTTGAGCAATGATAAAAAATAGATGTTCATCAGGAAAGATATCATCAATTACCTCAGGGGTGGCAGGTGTAGTTGTTTGAAGTCTCGATAAGAAATCAGCTACCACATTAGCCCGACCTGGCTTATCAATAACTGTGATATCAAATTCCTGCAACAATAGGAGCCATCTTGCTAATCTGCCAGATATGACAGGCTTATTCATGAGGTACCTTATTGTTGCATGGTCTGTATGAACAAATATTTGGTAACCAGTGACATAATTCCAAAACTTGTTCAGGGCATACACAACTGCTAGCAATTATTTCTTTGTGACAGTATAGTTTAACTTAGGGCCTTAAAGGTTTTTGCTAATGAAATATATGGTATGCTCTTTGGAATTCTCTTTCTGACCTAAAACTGCCCCTATGGCATAATCAGAAGCATCTGTGTGTATATGAAAGGGAAGACTCCACTTAGGTCCTTGAAGAATAGGTGCTTGAGTAAGTAATCTCTTAAGCTACAGGAAATATTTGTCACAGGCCTCAGTCCAATGAAATTCAGAATCCTTAGTCAATAAGGCATACAATGGACTTGCTATTTTGCTAAAATCTTTGATAAATATGCTATAATATCCAACATGTCCTAAGAAGCTTCTATTATCCTTTTGTTTCATAGGTGCTGGCAAGATTAGAATAACTTCAATTTTTGCAGGATCAACTTGAATTTCAGCTTGAGAGATATGATGGCCTAAAACAATGCCTTCTTGCATCATCATAAAACACTTCTCACTATTCAAAGACAAATTATGCTCCTTACATCCTTTCAACACTTTCTCTAAATTTGCTAATGCTTCTTCATAAGTAACTCCATACGTGGTGAAGTTATCCATGTAAATCTCCATAGAATCATTAGAAATGTCAGCAAAAATACTAATTACTGCTCTTTGAAATGTTGCAGGAGCATTACATAGGCAAAAGGTAGGACAGAGTAAGAAAACGTTCCCCATGGATAGGTAGAAGTTGTTTTGTCTTGATCACCAGGGGCAATTTTAATTTGATTGTACCCACTATATCCATCCAAAAAGGAGAAATTTTTTTTACCAGAGAAGGAGTCCAGCACTTGATCAACAAATGGCAGTGGAAAGTGATCATTTTTAGTTGCAGTATTCAACTCCTTGTAGTCTATATAAACTCTCCAATTTCCAATTTTTTTAGGAACAATTACCTGCAGAGATACCCATTGACTGTAAAAAATAGGGTAGATGAAACTAGCATCAAGCAATTTTTGGAGCTCATTTTTAACTATTTCCCTGAGTGCTGGGTTTATCCTTCTTTGAGGCTGCCTAACAGGTGAACAATATTCCATAATGTAGATCTTATGAGTATAGAGCTGAGGATCTATTCCCTTCATATCCCCATAGTCCCATGCAAAATAATTGTGTTGATCTTGCAACATTGTGACCAAGGAATTTTGTTTAGCTTGAGGTAGC
Source organism: Sequoiadendron giganteum (assembly GCA_007115665.2). Lineage (NCBI taxonomy): Eukaryota > Viridiplantae > Streptophyta > Pinopsida > Cupressales > Cupressaceae > Sequoiadendron > Sequoiadendron giganteum. The sequence continues at coordinate 85,351,626 of CM021105.1, forward strand.
CTATTATTGATATTCAGACAATGGCCTAGGGATAGCTCAATTTGCTTAGTAAGATCATTGATGGAGTCTACTGAAAAAGGTGGTGTATGTATTTCTTGAGGAAGCAAATGTTGATAAACTGCAGGAATTTTAAATGGTAGGATCTCAGGGCTCAATTGATGTAGGAAAGATTGTTGAGGATAGTTATCGGGTATAAATGGGTTACTCATATCAGAATTGGACTGTAAAATTTGTAAAAGAAGGTCATCCTCACTCTGATGTTGGGAAAACGGATTAGTTTGCAGCATCATTAGCTGGGCCAATGAGTTGACATCTTCAGTTTCCTCTCCTAAGTTTGGCCAAATTGGTTTAGGCAGGTCTGGCTGAGGCTGGGTAGGCAGGTATAAAGCCAATTTCTTCATTGACTGACCATCAGAGATTGTCATGTCTCCAGAATGACATCCTATAAAGGCATCAGTTGTGGCTAACCATGGTCTACCTAGGATGATAGGATATCCCCCCAAAGTTTCCTTAGTGGACAATATGGTGAAATCTGCGGGGTATTCCCATGACTTAAGATTGACAATTATATCTTCCACCAGGCTGTCAGGTGTTACAGTGGAACTATTAGCAAGCTACAGGACAATGGATGTAGACCTAATGGTTAAGATCTTCAAATACTCCATAGTATGCTTGGTCATTACATTCATGGCTGTACCTAGGTCAATCAAAACATTATTTACCAGTTGGCCATTAATAATTATTTGTACCACAAGACTTCCAAGGTCAGCATATTTTGGCATAACTACCTTTCCTAACATAATATCTGCCAACTTTCCAAGAACATGGATAGTTTGGGGATCCTTTTTCTTTCTTCTTGGTTTCTTCAAATAGGCTTCCTTAATGGCTTTTCCATAAATTGAGACATCTTTAATGGCTTGAAAGAGGAGAATTTGGATGCGTACATTCTTTAGCTGATCCAAAATATCAAAGGTAGGATCTTCCATAGACTTGGGTATAGTGACTTGCAATCTGTAAGGAAAAGGTGGTTTGGCTTGATGCTACAGGACGGTCTCCTTAGAAACAGTATCTGACATAGGTATATTGGTTTCAGGATCAGCAGGTTGTTCAGAGACAGACTCTGGAATCTCAGTAATTACTAGCGGCTGCGAAGCAGGGAGTGTGGTGCCAGACCTTAGATGGATATCATTGATATGCAAAGCCTAAGCTGGATAATGATTAGCTTTTACAAAATACATAGGTTGTTGTTGCTGCTACTTATTATTAGGATTTGGCAATGGCTGAGCAGGCATAGGCATTTGTTTTGGAGGGCTAGTATTTGCGGGAGATATTGCAGGAGGTGGCATGAGAGCCAGAGGTTGTGGCTGCAAGAATCCAGGGGATTGGCTTTGCGATTGTTGAGAGCTTCTCCACTGAGGATTCTGTTGCCAATTACCTTGGGGTGCAGTCCATTTTCCTTGTGCTTGCTACCAACCTCCTTAAGGAGATTTCCATTATAAACTCTGATAGCTAGGCCATTGTGATTGATAGGTACTCCAAGGTGGTCATGGGCCATATGTAGGTTGCCATTGGTTATTATAATTAGAGTAAGGATTACCAAAATTCAAAGGGTCTTCAAGCATATCTTGTCTTTGAGCCCATGGGCACCTTTGTGCAACATAGAATACTTAGTCGTTATCACCCTCTATTGGCCTAAAGTCAGTAGCTAATTGCTTAGCCTCCACATTAGCCATAATCTTACATCTACAATCATGCTTCTTCTGTCAGAAATGTGGACAAAACTCGGCCAAGATTGCTTCAGCTTCCTCATGTTTCTTCTGTGCTTGCATAGTATCCAATTGTGTAGCCATATTGTTTATGATATCCTGCTTGAAATCAGATAGAAAATTTGAAATCTCCATCCGTGAAACTCCATTAGTAGAGGATTTTCCCACTGTGGCCTGATGAACTCTTCCGTTTTTGACATTTTCCTGAGAGTAGTTGTGACATATGGTATAATATCATCCCAAGGAACTTGGGTTATATCTCCTCCTCCCATCAGATCCAGAGCATCGGTACAAGAATTATTGATTCCCCTCAGAAAAAGTAATTTATGAGATTCTTCATTGAGACTATGGTCTGAATTCTTTTTCAGGGAAAATAAGAACCTTGAGATATAGTCTTCCAGGCTTTCATCCTCCTTTTGCTGAATTCAGAATATATCATCACCTTTACTACCACTCTTACAATATTCTTTGTATTTCCTGAGAAATTTTGTTTGCATGACTGCCCAACTATAGACAACATCTCTTCCTAAACTCATAAACCATCTAAGAGCTCCCTCCTTCAAAGTAGCAGGAAACAAATTCAACTTGTGAGAATCCAAAGTGTAATCATAGCTATGTCAGAGGATGTCAAATTCAAACAAGAAAGTGTTTGGGTCCTCTGTAATGAGCCCATAAAACTTGGGAAGTAATGAAGAAGGAATATTTTTGAGGTTAGCATTATCTTGCTGGTCGATGATAGGGCATTCAAAAGCAAGAGGTAGGTTAGGTGGATTTTTTGCCATATTTGCTTGATAAATTATAAAAGAAAATGGATTTTCTTGAGGTTCCTCATCAGCTAGGGCAAAGGGAAATTCAATGAGTAGGTCTTCAGCAATATAAAATGGATTGATATCTTGGTCACCCCCTTCCTCAAATAGATTTTAAGCTGGTTCAAAGTTGTTGTCGGTGAATGGAGGGTTTCGTAGGAATCTTCCTAGAGCGTCTCTTCTTCTATGCATGTAACGGACTTAACTGAAATGAAGGATTTCTAAAATTCTTGAATATAAAACTACTGCGAACAATGACTAGGACAGGTTCTCAGCTTGACACCATCCACGACAACGGTGCCAAAAATGGTTTTCGCCCACAAAAAGATATAAAAGTCACAAAAAATCCTAACTTGGGAATTGGACATTCCAGCAGGTGACTAACATCTTCTCATGGTCATTCATTTACTTTGTCAAACCAGGGAACGTATACTTGAAATGGAGTAGCACTATATGTGCACTAAGAGCCGATTTTAGCCACAACTTACTAGAAATAAATGCTTGAAAGAAATTCTAACTTTGATGTAGAAACGTAAGGAAAAGTCTCATTAACTTAAGTATAACTTAACTAAAGCAAGAATCATAATAACCATTATTGGGAAACAAAGCATGAACTAGCCTTATGCTGCAGGAACAGACATAGGGATGGATTCCTTATGCTACAGGAACAATATAAGACTGAGTTTGCGCTAAAACTTACTGGAATGAAATTCTAACAAACAAACAACAGGAAGCAAACAACTAACTACAAATACTTACTAAGTGGGCCCCCTTAGCAAGCATCAACCAATTTCTGCAAGAATTGAACTCAAAACTTCATCAACTTTTTATTCATGAACTTGGAATCATATACATGGTTGTTCTGCTTGTAAGAAAACTAACACAAAACTCGGTTTTTCATTTTAACAGTAATCTCAATACACTCTGTTTTATCTCTACTCTCTAGTCTAGTCTAATCTCTTCTAAATCATCTCATTCACTTGCGCAAGAGGAACATTTATTTAAAGAGAAACAACTAACTAACTACCTAAATTAACAAAGAAATATGTGGATATAAATGCCTCTTGAGGCCGAGGAACAAACTTCATAAATGAAAGTTTATCTGCTCAACAGATTCAAAGGGAATCTAGAACTCCACTCTCCCTAGATTGATGATAACTTTGGTTTCTTCCCAATGACCTGGACAAAGAATCCTCGTTTGAAACAACTCCTTCGATGGCGTGTTGGAAATGGCCTTTTCTACAAGGCTGTGTTTTGTTGTGCGTTGACTCGTTCATACTAACTTTAACAACCTATGGAACACTTGGAAACAAAGGTAAAAGAATGCATGCACATAATAGCATGATACTCATCATTAATCACACACATTAAATACATCTTACTTATCCAAAAAATACATATATCGTATCAGTCAATTGAGAGTTCAAACAGGGCAATGAACATAGACATACAAAGATATTAGGTTGTAGGAATATAGGAATGCTTGCCATAGAATACTACCCATTTAAAATGAAAAGTTTATAACCACACAATTTAAAACAACCATAAAAGAGAGTAAGGGTATTTAAAACTATATCATGATATTCAAATTATAAACATATTTTTGGCTCATCAAAAAGCACAATGGTAGTTTGAGTGGACACTTTGGATTGAACAAGACCCTCGACTTAGTGGAGAGGTTCTATTGGTGGCCTAAGATGCAAAGAGATGTAAGAAGGTATGTGGAGCAATGTGGAGTGTGTCAAAAGGCAAAGGGAAAATCAATAAATGTAGGTATTTATCAGCCATTACCCACCCCAAATAGACCATGGGAATGCATAAGCATGAACTTCATAGTAGGGCTACCTAGGACACCAATTGGTTTTGAAAGTGTGTTTATGGTAGTGGACAAATTCAGCAAGATGAGCCATTCCATCCCATACAAAACAACACATGATGCAAGTCAGATTGCACACCTATTCTTCAAGGAGGTAGTAAGGATACATGGGTTGCCAAAGAGCATAGTTGCAGACAAAGATGTGAAGTTTATGGGTCATTTTTGGAAAACTCTTTGGAGGAGGTTAGGAACCAACTTGTCTCATAATTTAGAATATCATCCTCAAATGCATAAATAGATAGAGGTGATAAATAGGGTACTTGGTAACTTGTTGAGGTGTCTAAATAGGGAGTATGGACAAGGATGGGAACAAGTCATTTCACAGGCAGAATTTTCCTATAATGATAGCACAAATAGGTCTACTAGTAAGAGTCCATTTGAAATTGTATATGGGTTACATCCAAGAGGTGTACTTGAGCTAAGAGACCTAAAAGGTTATGAAGGAATCAATGGACATGCTGATGATTTTGATCAGTCAATGAGAGGTTCATATGCAGGTAAAGAAGACATTAATGGAGGCTAACTAGAAGTTGAAGGCTAAAAGAGATGAAGGGAAGAGAGATCTACAATTTGAAATAGGTGATTTGGTGATGGTATAGTTGAACAAGGCAAGACTACAGAAAGGCATACCAAGTAAGTTGCAGATGAAAATGATAGGGCCATATACAGTGTTGGATAAGTATGGATCAAATGCATACAAGGTGGAGTTACCCAAGGAGATGTCTATTTCACCTATCTTCAATGTGAAGGACTTGGTGAAGTATAAAGGACCAGAAATGGATGAGGAATAGTATAGTGCTGAGGTGAGTAAGGATGTGGACGGACTCAAGGTAGCTGATCCGATCAGACCACAGGTTGACAAGATTTTGGATTCAAGGGTGAAGAGGAAGACTAGGCACAAGACATACATGGAGCACCTAGTGAAGTGGAGACACCAACCAAAGTCAAAGGCTACTTGGATAACAGACAGTGATTTCAGGAAGCATGGTATCAGTGAGAAGTTCTTAACACCACAGGCTCCTTAACTTCTTTGTTACAGCGGGAGAATGGTGCAGGAGCACCTTAAGGTCTTTCAGAGAGATCTTTGCAAATTTTGGGCTTGTAGGTGGTTCTAGCAAACCACCAAGGTAATAAGGACTAGGTTATAAATTACCAAGGTTGAATTGATGTGCATGTTGTGGAAATTTAGGTTAGTTTAGAGCCTTGAGGTTTAGGGAAGTCTTAATGAGGAGATTAGGCAAATCTTGGCAATGTTGTGTTGGCAATTTGTCCTAAAAGTTTGAAAATGGCATTAATGATGTTCTAAGCTCAACATAAGGGTCCTAACATGTGGGAATAAGGTATATAAGGTTAGAAAAACCCTAATATGACATGTGGAGAAGCTATTGTATGGACTGAGATTTGGGAAGAAGAGATTGTGACTTGGAAAAGAGCAAGTTTGTTTGGATGTCTTTGACAAAGCCTTCATCCAGTCAATTAATGGATTGAAGCACTGAACTTATGCTTTGAGTCTTTCATTTGTGACCTGTTCCTACCTTGTGCAACATTGGTTTAGTCATTTAGTTCGACTGGTTAAGGTTTGCAAATTCTTTTGGTTCTTGATTTCACTGACCCGTTGAGGGACAGTTTTGTAAACAATGATCCCCACTTGAATTCCCATGGAAAATCTTTCGTGGCCATTTGGAATCAAGTAGGGGACTGTGTACATAGTGTAAATATAGGTTTTGGAGTCTTTTTGTGTAGGGGAGTTGATGTAACCATCAAGCTCTAGGTGAGTGCAAGGGCATTCTGGCTAGGTGCTTGGACAGAACATCAGCAAAAAGATATGCTAAATGGATTGGTTTGTGCCAATAAATGGTGTAGGGGTGTAGGGGCATGTGTATTAAAGGATAAGTTCATAGGAGACCATTAAGGCATTCAAAGAAGTGAAATTGGTCAAATAGTGTCATAAACCCTAGAAACCTTTAAGAATAGTGGGGGTTTGGTGAAAGGCCTATGTATGGACACCAAGGAGGTATAAACCCTAGAAAATATTTGAGCCTGGGAGGTCTATAGAAGGAAACCCTAAAGATTTTGGGGGTTTGTTAAGGAATTTTAGGCGTTATTCCAAGAACACTAGGTTTTTGAGGCCTAATTGACCAAAAAGGCTACAAGGCCTAAAAACTAAGTTTCTTGAATTCGATAGCCAAATGAAGAAGGGATCCACCAAGATGGATCAGAATGGAGAAAAACCAAACAAGGAGTAGTAATAATATCTATTCCTAGTCCCAAGAATGGTTTGGGAACTTTGTAGCAAAATTGAGCCCATGGGAGCTCATGGTGATTTGAGAGTAAAGGTGAATGTTTGAAGTTGGTGGAGAATACTATAAGGGAACAGGGGTCCTAAGAGTGATCCCTGAGTAGGGTAGAGAAGCATACCCTAGGGAGGCCAAAGAGTAGGTCTTGAAAAGAGAAAATGTGCTCTTGAGAGATAGCACTCCCCACCAAATTGGTATCAGAGCCTGAAAAAGGCTTGGGAATTGAGAAGTGAATGTCAAAGAGAAGTGAATCCATAGTTGAAAGCACCATGGTGACTAATGTAGAGCTAGCTAGATATTTGACAGAGAAACAAGAAAATAATAGATGACTTGAAGAAGTTGTGGAGGAGATGAAGCAAAAACTTGAAGAGGTAGTAGAGTCGAAAAGCAAGATGAAAGTACAGTTAGCAAGTGACAAAGACAAGGGTAAGAACTAAGTTGAGGGAGACATAGAACCAGATCCTGACCCTCCATTAGTAGAGGAACCCTTCCTCAAAGCATTGAAGGCACTAAGTGGCAAGGCACTAGAAAGCATCCCTTTTTTCATAGGAAGAATGGATGGAAAGTTAGTTATGGAATGGATTGAGGGAATGGAAAATCACTTTGAATGTGATGGGATTACAGAGGCACAAAAGGTGAAGATAGCCAAATCAGGGTTAAGAGGACAAGCATTCACTTGGTGTAAGTTCTTGCAAGAAGAAAGAGAGAAGGAAGGAAAGAAGTGAATAGGAAATTGGAAAACAATGGTGGCTAAAGTAAAGGAAAACTATCTACCTAAGGACTATGACATCCAATTGCGTAAGAAGAGGCAAAATATCAGACAAAGAGAACTAGATGTAGCTGCCTACACAAAAGAGTTCCAAAAGCTAAGCCTTAGGTCTATAGTGCAAGAAACTGAAAGAGTTAAGGTTGCTAGGTATCTAAACGGCCTTAGATGGAACATACAAGAGGAGTTGAGTCTCTTCACACATACTACCCTCCAGAGCTGCTATCAGATGGCTATTAAAGTGGAAGAGAAACTGAAAAAGAAACATGATTCTAATACCGCGGGTAAAGGAAGAGGTAGAGACCCTAGAGGTGGACATAGAGGAGGTTTTGGTGGAAGGAACAATGGGAATAGAAGCCAAGGAGTTTCTAAGGTGGGTGAAAAATTCAAGGAGACAAATAGTAGAGGGGGATATAGAGGTAGAAGCTCTATCAATGGTGGAAGAGGCAAATCAGGAGGATTTTGGAGAAGTTCTCATTTTGCTTCCATGAAGTGTTACAATTGTGGACACTTGGGTCATCCAGCTTATAGGTGTCCTGACAAGCCAGCATCTTCACAAGGTGAGAAGAAGATTACTTATATCCAAGAAGAGGACCGTTCCAAGCACTCCAAGGTGAGTTTCAATTCAGAGAAAGGAGAGAGTCTCATGTTGAGAAGGATCTTGATCAAAGCACCTACCGAGGATGAACACAAACAGAGGAGAGCTCTTTTTAGAGTCAAGTGCAAGATACTAGGTAAGGTCTGGAAGGTAATCATTAACTCATGATCTACTGATAATGTCATATCAGAGGAGGGATTACAGAAGTTGAACCTCATCAAGATACCCCATGTGTGTCATTACAAGGTTTCTTGGTTGAATAAGGGGCAGAATATATTGGTCAATGAACAAGTATGGGTTGAGTTTGCTATAGGGAAGTATCAAGATAGGATAGTATGTGATGTGTTACCAATGGATGCATGCCATTTTTTGCTTGACAAACTATGGAAATATGACAGGGAGGTAGTACACCATGGCAAGGAGAACAAGTATTCATTCAAGAAGGATGGAGTGAATTACAAAATCCAGTCTTTGATAGAAGAAAGCATAGTGGAGAAGGAAGAATCCTCCAGTGCACTTTTGATGAGTGGAAAAGAATTCCTAAAAGACATGAAGGAGGAGGAAGGAGTTGTCTATGCAATCATGTTGAAGCCAAAGGAGGAGGAGTCACCTAGTCGGCTGCATATGACAGTCGAAGTGAAGCAACTATTGGATCAGTTCAAGGATATCATTTGTGAAGGCACACCAACTACACTACCACCTAAGAGGGCAATCAGTCATCAAATAGACTTTGTGCCAGGAGCAACATTGCCTAACAAGGCTGCATACAAGATGACACTAGAGCATAACAAGGAGATAGCAAGGCAAGTTAAGCAGCTTTTGGACCAAGGGTTGATAAAAAAAATCATAAGCCCATGTGTTGTTCGAGTGGTGTTGGCACCTAAGAAGGGATATAAGTGGAGAATGTGCACTGATTCTAGGGCCATAAATAGGATAACCATTAGATATAGGTTTCCTATTACAAGGATAGAAGACTTAATGGACTTTTTAGGGGGTGCTAATTACTACTCCAAGGTTGATTTGAAAAGTGGTTAGTATTAGATTGGGATGAAAGAGGGAGATGAATGGAAATCACCTTTTAAAACCACAAAAGGGTTATATGAGTGGTTAGTAATGCTATTTGGGCTTACAAATGCACCGAGCACTTTTATGAGGGTGATGAATGAGGTCTTGAAGGACTATATAGGAGTCTTTGTGGTAGTCTACTTAGATGATATCCTCATCTTTAGCAAAACAAAAGAAGAACATATGAAGCACCTAGAACTTGTGTTGAAGAAACTTCAAGAGGAGAAGCTCACCATAAATCTTGAGAAGAGTGAGTTTATGAAGCAAGAGCTAGTCTACCTAGGATTTGTAGTATCTCAAGAGAACTTGAAGATGGACAAGAGAAAGGTTGAAGCCATTCTTAGTTGGCCTACTCCCAAGACAGGGATTGAAGTTAGTTGTTTCGATGGATTAGCTCAATTCTATATGAAGTTTGTTAGAAGGTTTAGTGAAATCTATTCACCGGTCCATGACACCATCAAAGGAGGACTGAAAACAAAGTTTGTGTGGACCAAATAGGCCAATGAAGGATTTGAAAGATTGAGGAGGGAGATAGATACCCAACCAATCCTAGTTTTACCAAGTTTTGGAAAACCATTCATAGTGGAATGTGATGCAAGCAACATAGCAGTGGGTGCAGTCCTAAGCCAAGAAGGCAGGCTAGTGGCATTCTTTAGTGAAAGGCTAAATGAAGCAAAGTCTACGTACTCATCCTATGACTTAGAGTTGTATGCTTTAGTACAAGCTCTTAAAAATTGAAGGAACTACCTATTGCCCAAATAATTTGTGGTATACACCGACAATCAGGCCTTAAGCTACATCAATACTCAAGAGAAGCTCAGTTTCAGGCACATCAAATGGATGGAGCTTTTGCAGTCGTACACCTTTACTATGAAGCACAAGAAAGGGGCTAACAACAAGGTTGTAGATGCCCTTAGTAGGATATTTCTTACCATTCAAGAGATAGAACTGTAGAGCACAAGGGTTGAAGGATTCAAAGAACTATATGAAGGAGATTCTGATTTCTCAGTGATCTACAAGGTATGTACTAATTTTGAAAACCATTTTCATAGTGAATATGCAGATTACACTTTGCAGAATGGTCTATTGTTTAGAGGGAAACAATTATGTGTTCCGAGAGGTTCTGTGAGGGAGAATCTTATCCAAGAAAAGCACAATGGCAATTTAAGTGGACACTTTGGATTGAACAAGACCCTAGACTTAGTGGAGAGGTTCTATTGGTGGCCTAAGATGCAAAGAGATGTAAGAAGGCATGTGGAGCATTGTGGAGTGTGTCAAAAGGAAAAGGAAACATCAACAAATAAAGGTCTTTATCAGCCATTACCCATCCCAAATAGACCATGGGAATGCATAAGCATGGACTTCATAGTAGGGCTACTTAGGACACCGATTGGTTTTGACAGTGTGTTTGTGGTAGTGGACATATTTAGCAAGATGAGCCATTTCATACAATGCAAAACAACACATGATGCAAGTCAGATTGCACACCTATTCTTCAAGGAGGTAGTAAGGATACATGGGTTGCCAAAGAGCATAGTTGCAGACAAAGATGTGAAGTTTATGGGTCATTTTTGGAAAAATCTTTAGAGGAGGTTAGGAACCAACTCGTCTCATAGTTCAACATATCATCTTCAAACGGATGGACAAACAGAGGTGATAAAAAGGGCACTTGGTAACTTGTTGAGGTGTCTAACTAAGGAGTATGGACAAGGATGGGAACAAGTCATTTCATAGGAAGAATTTGTTAGAAACCCTAGATCAGACATGCAAACTTAAACACCTTCCACATAAGAGAAAACATAAAAAAGCAGAGCTTTGCATGCGAATGTGTAAAATGATATTATTCAGGAATTCTGATGTTACAATGAGATGATTTGCTTTATAAAAGCAAAGTTTTCAACCCTAATGTTGACCTAAAATTAGTTCAACCTAAGTAAATTTATGCAAGTGTAATTAAATATTAATTACACTAACACCCCCCCATAAGTGCAACTTAGGGAGACTAGATAAGCATGCACCTAAAACTAAGATGAATGCAAGAAAGCATGAATGGGTCTCGACAACAAGGCCTGATCAGGTGCCCATGTACAAATGCAAAAATGAGGTAGAGAAGCAAAACCCAGTGGGACAACCCCCCCTATAATGAGATGACTGCTGCAAAGAAGCACTGGAACCACAATCCAGCAAGAAAGGAAAGATACTTCTATCTACAAGAAACCATATCGGAATGATAATAATGTGACAGCAGACCCGATGCCACAGAACACTCGAACACTCCAAACTGGAACAACCCTGGAATCCATAAAGCAACAGTAGATGAAATGATGATGACAGAATCTGGAAGCCGTGAATCTCGATGTTGATGCCAAACTAAGACTGAAACTCTTCCATGGGAAAAATAAGCATACAGACTCGGGAACAATAACCACAAATTTAGTGGCCCTTAAACTAAGATGGATCCGATGTAGATCACTAACCATAGGCTCTCAATCAAAAGCGTGAACCAAAATGAATCTGGTATGTGTCAAGCTAAGAAAAAAATGTGGCCAAAAGAAACTAAGAAACAAGATTACAACCCATGTGAGTTTCCATCAAAACATGATGAAGATTATTATGCAAAACACCCCCCTAATGGAACTTTATATCAGTTCATTTATTACAATCCCCAATGACTGCAAAAGGAGAGAATGCTGAACATGCATAAATAGAAAATATATATGCCCTCCGGAGTGAAAAATAGATCGGTGCCGGAATCAGCTTTCCAACGGTATCTCGTTTGCAAAAACAGATAGTGTACACAAAAGTTACGCTCGATTTTGTAAAAGTGTTCCAGAATGACCAATAAGGCCTGTAGGCAACCCACGGGGTTAAAAAAATCTCGGCCCCTGGTCCTGCATGCAACCAGGGGCTGGTGGACTGGGGCTAGGGCAGAGCCCCTGGTCTCCCATGTGACCGCGAGCATGTAGAGGAAGTGGTCGGGGGCTGGGTGCATAGTGCCCGGTCCCCCATACAACCTACGCTGGTGCCGAGTGGGTTCGCGGGGGCTGAGGCAAGGGGAGCGGCGAATCGAGTGGCGCCGCCGGGCTGAGCGGCTGGCGGGTGGCTGCCTGGTGGCCGCCCGGTGGTGGAACCTTTTGAACTAGCCGTGCGACAAATAATGAGTGTTTTTGGTTTTTTTCTTGTTTTTCATGAAGAAAACTACCTCGAAATGCATGCTGGGGAGGTCGTACGGCCTCTTTGGCAAAAACAATTTGCCCTCCGAACCAACTTCGTCGAAATCAATGAAATGAAAGGCGATCTTAGGGTTTTTGGCCACTACGAACACAATGGTGACCTCCGTTTCTGCTCAAAATGCTTCCAAAAAATGGCGACGTCCAGAGCTTGCAAAAAAATACCAAACTTGAAACCCTTACAGATCTGGCAAATCATGGCCAAAATTTGCAAAATAAAAGACAAACCTAACTTTTTCCAGCACTTTGAATCCAATGGTGATGCTCGATCTAATCCAAGATGCTGCATAAATGAGCTCAAGGCATAAAATCCTCGAGGAACCCCGAACGAACTCTGCAATGGTTTTCTCCAGAATTTCAGAAGGGGTTGCATGTCAAGGTTCTGATTCCGTGTTAGAAACCCTAGATCAGACATGAAAACCTAAACACCTTCCACATAAGAGAAAACATAAAAAAGCAGAGCTTTGCATGCGAATGTGCAAAATGATATTATTCAGGAATTCTGATATTACAATGAGATGATTTGCTTTATAAAAGCAAAGTTTGCAACCCTAATGTTGACCTAAAATTAGCTCAACCTAAGTAAATTTATGCAAGTGTAATTAAATATTAATTACACTAACAGAATTTGCCTATAATGATAGCACAAAACGGTCTACTGGTAAGAGTCCATTTGAAATTGTATATGGGTTACATCCAAGAGGTGTACTTGAGCTGAGAGACCTAAAAGGTTATGAAGGAATCAGTGGACATGTTGATTTTGCTAAGTCAATGAAAGAGGTTCATGAGCAGGTAAAGAAGACATTAATGGAGGCTAACTAGAAGTTGAAGGCTAAAATAGATGAAGGGAAGAGAGATCTACAATTTGAAATAGGTGATTTGGTGATGGCATACTTGAACAAGGCAAGACTAGAGAAAGGCATACCAAGTAAGATGTAGATAAAAAGGATAGGGCCATGTAAAGTGTTGGCTAAGTATGGATCAAATGCATACAAGGTGGAGTTACCCAAGGAGATGTCCATTTCGCCTATCTTCAATGTGAAGGACCTGGTGAAGTATAAAGGACTAGAAATGGATGAGGAGCAGTATAGTGCTGAGGTGAGTAAGGATGTGGATGGACTCAAGGTACCTGATATGATCAGACCATAGGTAGACAACATTCTGGATTCAAGGGTGAAAAAGAAGACTAGGCACAAGACATACATGGAGCACCTAGTGAAGTGGAGACACCAACCAGAGTCAGAGGCTACTTGGATAGAAGAGAGTAATTTCAAGAAGCATGGTATCAGTGAGAAGTTCTTAATACCACAGGTTCCTTAACTTCTTTATTGCAGGGGGAGAATGGTGCAGGAGCACCTTAAGGTCTTTTGGAGAGATCTTTGCAAATTTTGGGCTTGTAGGTGGTTCTAGCCAACCACCAAGGTAATAAGGACTAGGTTATAAAGTCCCAAGGTTGAATTGATGTATGTGTTGTGGAAAGTTAGGTTAGTTTAGAGCCTTGAGGTTTGGGGAAGTCTTAATGAGGAGATTAGGCAAATCTTGACAATGTTGTCCTGGCAATTTGTCCTAAAAGTTTGAAAATGGCATTAGTGATGTTCTAAGACCGACCTAAGGGTCCTAACATGTGGGCATATGGTATATAAGGCTAGAAAAACCCTAATATGACATGTGGGGAAGCTATTGTATGGACTGAGATTTGGGAAGAAGAGATTGTGACTTGGAAAAGAGAAAGTTTGTTTGGATTTCTCTGACAGAGCCTTCATCCAGTCAATTAATGGATTGAAAGGAATAAAATTATGCTTTGATTCTTTCATTTGTGACCTGTTCCTACCTTGTGCAGCATTGGTTTAGTCATTTAGCTTGACTAGTTAAGGTTTTGCAAATTCTTTTGGTTCTTGATTTCACTGCCCGGTTCAGAGACAGTTTTGTAAACAATGATCCCCAATTGACTTCCCATGGAAAAGCTTCCATGGCCACTTGGAATCAACTAGGGGACTATGTACATAGTGTAAATATAGTTTTTGGAGTCTTTGTGTGCAGGGGAGTTGATGTAACCATCAAGCTCTAGGCGAGTGCTGGGGCATTCTGGCTAGGTGCTTGGACAAAACAGCAACAAGAAGACTTGATAAATGGACTGGTTTGTGCCAATCCATGGTGTAGGGGTGTAGGGGCATATGTCTTGGACATGTGTATGCAAGGAGAAGTGCAGAGGAGAACATTAAGGCATTCAAAGAAGTGAAAGTGGTCAGACAGTGTCATAAACCCTAGAAATCCTTAATAATAGGGGGGTTTGGTGAAAGGCCTATGTACGGACACCAAGGAGGTCTAAACCCTAGAAAATATTTGAGCCAGGGAGGTCTAGAGAAGGAAAACCTAAATATTTTGGGGGTTTGTTAAGGAAGTTTAGGCGTTATTCCAAGAACACCGAGTTTTGGAGGCCTAATTGACCAAAAAGGCTACAAGGCCTAAAAACTAAGTTTCTTGAATTCGATAGCCAAATGAAGAAGGGATCCACCAAGATGGATTAGAATGGAGCAAAACCAAACAAGGAGTAGTAGGAAGATCTATTCCTAGTCCCAAGAATGGTTTGGGAACTTTGTAGCAAAATTGAGTCCATGGGAGCTCATGGTGATTTGAGAGCAAAGGTGAATGTTTGAAGTTGGTGGAGAGTACTATAAGGGAACAAGGGTCCTAGGAGTGATACCTAAGTAGGGTAGAGAAGCATACCCTAGGGAGGCAAAATATTATTTCTTAGAAAGAGCAAATGTGCTCTTGAGAGATAGCACTCTCCACCACTTTTATTTGTGTGATGTGGTTTATCTAATGATTTACTTTACATGCTTTAATGGTGTAATGATGTTAGTTGATATAACATGTGATTTTATATGAGAATATTGAGTAAGATGTAAATGTTAGTTTTGATGAGTGTATTGGTGAAGGGGATGGGTTCACATCACTCGCTTGTGAGCACCCTGTGAATACGTGATTTCTTCTTCACGGTGTGTATTATATGTTGGTTATATTATATGACGTTGTTTACTTGGTTCTCAGGTTTGTAGGTACATGACATCGACTCCACTTGGTTTCACAGGCTTGAGCGTGTCAATCCAACGGTTAAGTTGAATGGGAGATAGTAGCTAGGTAACTTGTGTCAAGTCTACGCCCTAGCCTTAGTGTGTCATCATTCTTGTTTGTTGAGTCATGGTTTATCTTATTTAAATGACATTGGTTTCTGGAAGGTGCTTGTTCATTAAATTAATTTTTAGAATAATTGCATTGTTTAAAAGTGGTGATTAATTAAAATTAAAATTGTGGATAAAAGTTATATTTAAATTTATTAATAAAATTTAATTAAATTAAATTAAATTTATTTAATTAATTTAATTTAATCCCAAAAGGGTTAAATTTATTTATTAAATAATTATAATTAATTAATTAAGTTTTATGTGGATTAAATTAAATAAAAGAAAAACTTGAAAGTTATTTGAAATTGAATTTTAAAAGGAAAGTTAGTTTTCAATATATTGGAGTTTTTAATATTTTAATTTTTAAATTGAATGCAAATTAGATTTGGTTTTTGAGGATATTATTGATTTATGCCAACAAGTGTGAGTTTAATTAATTACAAGAGTTTGTTGCAAATTCATTCACGGAGAGAATTTTGGAGAGGAAAAGCTTCTTTAAGTTTGAGAGGATATTTTTGAAAAAAATTGCACAGAGAATGGTTTGAAGAAATTTTTGGCTATAGAATTAATTTGGAAAATTCTGTTGGAGTTTGGTTGTGCTTTTGGATTGGTTGCTTGCTTGGATTCACTGCACAGTTGAAGAGAAATTGTGAGATCTTTGGAGGAGGCTCTTCTTCAAAAATCTTCTTTGCATGTAGCTTCAATACCAGGTTTTATTCTGTGATTTACTGTTCTTGTCTTGTTTAAATTAAATTTGTAGTGGATAAAGAATTGTTTGTTAAATCCTTCTAGGATTAGAGATTGTTTTTTTAGTTTGAAATTAAATATTTAGATTTTGAAAATTTTGTTTTTCCTGTGAAATTTTCTTTAGGGAAATCGTAAAACCTCTGTAGAAAATAAATTATTTGAGAAAAGTTAGTTGAGATATTTAGCTTTAAACCTTTATTGAATTTAATTTTATTTGAGGAAATTGTACTATCATTTGTTAAATTAAAACCTTAGATTGTACAACACATGTAGAATGTTGTAGGAAATTTAATCTTTGTAGAAAATAATTAGATTTATTTTTTTGAAAACAAATCCTCTGTAGAAAACTTACAAAGGAGGATTCTAGATCCCTTTTAGTTTTCCTATTTTTGTATCGTTTGAAATTTGAAGAAATGGCTTAAAGAATTAATTATTAAACCTCTATGAAACTAAGAAGTTTTTTTGGAAAATTTCATTTATTTTCCTGTAAGTGGTTATTTTTGTTTATTCTGCCCAATTTTACCAGTAGAAATTATTTTGTGTAAATATATATATTTATACATTATATGTATTATATTCTTGTAGATATATATACACATAACATATAAATATATATATTTATTATATTGTTAAAGAATTAATTAAATTATTCTTTTTGGAAAAAATCGCCGTATGCAAATATTGTACAAGCGTTTCCTGTGCGTATTTACGCATTTTTTATGTTTTGGAAAAAGTTTTGTTTTTATAAAAAAAAAATTAGTTCGCTTTTAGTGTGAATTGAAACTTCCTCTAGGGTTGTGTGGCGGGGCATTATAGTTCTATTTGATTGTCCTTTTTCTCTAAGGTCTCATTCTCTTGTGCCATATTATTTACCTTAGTAGGAGATATTTTAGGGGAGTAATAAAAAAGATGTTCATCACATTTCATGGTTAGGTTTTGTAAAGTAGCCTCATCACAACTAGGGGAGACATCAAGAGGAGTACTATGGTTTTCATGATTATGAATGGTTAATTGCTTTTGTGCAAATAGGTCTTTCCAAATGTTAGGGACATTAGGAAGGAAAGAGATAAGGTGATCAGTTTCAATCCACATGTCTTCTTGAAAATTTTGATTTTCATGATTGTTCATGATTGTATCCTCTTTTACTAAATCCTTCTTGCAATTAGGGGAGGTGTTGAGAGATAGATTTGGGATAAGCCAAGTGGTGGCAAGGATCTCAACTTCTTGTTTTCTAATATCTTCCAAAGGGTATGAGGAAAATCAAGACTCTCAATGCTTGTATCTTCTTTCACAAAGATACCTTTGTCACTCATAAGAGAGGTATTAGGAGAAGAACATGTATAATTGTTATGATTGTATACACTTGCATCCTCACCAACAAGAAATGTGATATTAGGGATTGTGTGAATGGTTTGATCCGCTTTCTCTAGGATGTTCTCATAACTATGAAAGATAGTGGAAGGATGACTAACATGTTTTTTAATGATCTCATTGTTGTAATCTAATTTGAACTCATAAGATGGGATGTTGTACTTATACAATCCATTTTTAACCATATCAAAGCCACATATCTTGAAAGAAAACATGTTATTATGGAAAATTAAAGAAAGTGCAATGCAATGACTTAAAGTTTAAATTAAATTTGGAGATTTGAGACAAGGTAATTTGGTGATTACATTATGTAACAACCTGAAATATGAAATGTTGTAAATGCAAAATTGCAATTAAACAATGCATGAAATGGACTAATTTAACCTAAATTTAGTGAAATGCATGTAACAGAAAGTCAACCAATTGAAATAGATAGTTAATGGAAAAAAATAGAAGTGCATAAATAAGGTTTTCAGTGTTGTAAAAGGTAGTTTTAGGGTTGCACTGGGATTGATTCGCCCAACATGGTGAATGAGCCTTAGTAGGGATATTTTTTCAAAATTTTCAAAAGTTTTCAATTTATTTTTTATTCTTTTTAGTTTGTGTGATATGTATCCTAAATGAAATTGTAGTTTTTAGGTGATTTTCAATGATTTTAGATGCAAAAATGCAACCTATATGCACTTTCACTAATGAAAAATTTGAAACCCTAAAATGTGAATTAACCAATGTAAATCCTAATGCAATGTTAATGCAATCCAAATCTAGGATGATGATGGACTCTAAATCAACAAAGAAGGTATTCAAAATGCAAGTTCACCAAAATGTGGTCATGGAAATAGTACACCACACCTTGGGGGAATAGAGCACAAGGATAGGGTTCCCTTTTCACACTTTCTACACTCAAAGACACCTTAAAGATCTTAATCCAGTAAATAATGGAGGGAGAGATCTAACAATAAGGTATCCTAGGGCATGAATTCATATTACAATAGGGGTTCACCACCAATTTTAAACTTGGGAAAGATAATGAAATGCAAGATGAAATGCACAACCTATTTTGATGCAAAATTTAACTAAATAACTTGAAAACATAAGAAGAATAAAATAGAAAGCTACAAACTAGAATGTGTGCACCTCGAAATGTGTTGAAGACTGGAAACAAGTCTGAAATTATGAAAAAACTATTTTCTTGGCCTAGTGGAACACATTCATCATTTTGGGTGAATCAATAACAAATTTGGATTTTAGTGCAGGAGCAGGTTTCAACCAAATGGGTATCCAAATCTCCGAAGATCTCTGAAAAATTCATATAGTGGGAATCATTCGCCACAACTAGGAGATCAGTCCCATTTTTTTATGAAGTATCCCAAGAGAAAAATCTTGCACTAAAACTTTGCAGGCCTCTGATGATAGAAAAAATAAGAACTTTCCCACTAATTTCATGTAAATTGGATGGATATTTTGTCTTGGATCTAATTTTTTGTGAGTATTGGAAACTTTTCATGACAACATTTGTAACTTTGTCATTTTGGTGCTTTTGAAGGCTTCAAAACCACTCTTCTTCAATCTACAAACCTACAATCACATATTAAAGAGGGGAGAACTTATTGATTGTTAGGGAATAGGGGTTTACCTTGGTCAAATCCCTTGCAGGTAATTAAACCAAATGATGAGATAATGAAAGATGAACATGAAACATGCAACATAGGACATGAAACATGAACAATGATACCTTGATTGGTGTCTTGTTATTTTTCAACTCAACATGGAATGACCATGAAGTATGTAGATCTTGATCTTGACAATAGGAGTTTAACAATGCTTGATCTTGGATCTTCAATGCTACATCACAATAATGGCTCAATTACA
Source organism: Sequoiadendron giganteum (assembly GCA_007115665.2). Classification (NCBI taxonomy): domain Eukaryota; kingdom Viridiplantae; phylum Streptophyta; class Pinopsida; order Cupressales; family Cupressaceae; genus Sequoiadendron; species Sequoiadendron giganteum. The sequence continues at coordinate 85,371,205 of CM021105.1, forward strand.
TACTTGATGCTTGATATGCTTGACATGATGATGGGTCTTGAATTGCTACAACAATTGATGAAGAATTATTCCCTTGAATTCTCTTGAAGGTGCTTGAATGAACTTGTAAACTCAAACTTTCTATAAGGATGGATGGTTGAATGCTTGGGGTTAAAATGAGAGAAATGACCTTCTATTTATACTCAATTATACAATAATTACCTAAATTACAACACTACAAGTTCAAATTAGATCTAGGATAATAAAATCCCTCCAGAAATTTGATTTAATTTTGATTTTGGTCACATGGGACTCATTCACCGAAGGTGGCGAATGAGTCATATCACAAATAATGTATGGGACAAAAAATGGAACATATCTAGAAATTTGTGAAACCTTCATCAGGGCCAAAAATACCAAGGTGGGACTCATTTTTCCAATGTGGCGAATGAGTCCTAGACACTAGATTTGGGCCACACAAGCTAGGGAAACCTGAATTATGAATTGTCAATGCTTGGTGTTGGGATTATCCTCGAAAAGATTCCATAAATGAGGCTTGTGGATGCAAAATAGGGTCAATTAAAGTATAATAAAGACCACTTATTAATGAAAAACCTAGAGGAATGTGAAAGTATGTTCCAACACTTTATAAAATTCTAAATAAGGCAAGATTAATGCTAATTATGATTAAAATTATGCTTATTATGCTTAGTTAATTGATAAAACCCTAGAAAAGTGTGAAAGTGTGTTTGAACACTTCACAATTCTTTTGCAAGGTACCATTAAATTTCATTAGTTCACAAGGGCCCAAGACCTAATGTGAATGTTTTATCCACATTGCAACACAAAATCAAGGCAACATTAAGCCAAAAGCACAAGGATGGCCCAGACGAGCCAGAAAAAGTAAAAGGGTTACTTTTTCAGTGGTCGCAATATGCTAGATTACTTTTGACATCTTTAAAAAATGGAAGTGATAGGTGATGTGTGTGATGTGAACTTGAGTAGAGAAGTGTGAAGTTAATTTGTGAATGTTATGTTGAAGATCATGATTGTGTGAATGAAGAGTGACATAGAGTTTTTAATCAGAATCAAATAAATATTTTTATTGAGATTCAATGGAACTATAATTCATGTGTATATTATATTCAATTGTAATAGTTGAAAAATAAGTTGTGAGCCACCATCTATCTTCTATCTTTATCTCTATGGATATAGATTCCACCTATAGTGATAATTTTTATAAATATACTAATCGATTATAATATATTGTGAGCTAACCCTAACCATGGATTTTTCCATTTTGGATTTCCCATGTAGAATTCATTGTGTTCATATGTTACATGATATTGTGAATGTTTCAAGAGTTCTTCGTTACTGTAGTTGACTATGCATTAGCGATTGGATGTTTAATGTTTGAATGGTTTAAGATAATATTCATTCACCCCCCGCTAAATATTCTTGTAGTTCAATAATTGGTATCAGAGATTGGTTCCTTGGAAGGAGCTTAAGCAATTCAAGAAAGTCTTGGAGATTGAAAATATGGCTAATAGGAAATCTACCATTCCATTGGTAGAGATTCTTGTTATTGATTTTATAGAAGAAGATTGCTTGCTTTAAAAATATGAAGAGCTCAAAGTTTCTCTTGAAGATCTAGAAAAAAATTAGGAGAAAAAAGAGATTTGAAGAAAACATCAAGAAAGAAAATAAGTGCATCAAAAAAATGAGAGAAAATCAAGAAGTTCAAAGAAAGGCATAAGGAAGTCAGTGAAAAATTGAACCAAGCAATTGAAAACATCACCAGACTGAAATTGCAACTTGAAGAAAATAAAAGAGTTGAGGAATGTCTAAATGCAATGGTGAAGAGAAAATTAGATGCATCCATAAGACTTGAACAAGAAGTGGTAAACTTAAGATTTTATTTAGAAGAAGAAAGAAGTCATGAAGACAAATTCAAGATGAGTTCTATAATGCTTGATGAGATAATTGTAGGTAAGAAAGAATCCAAAAATAAAGGTGGCTTAGGATTTGAAAAAGGGGAAAACTCAAAAGCAGATTAGACACCTAATATAGAAGACAGGATCAATAAACCAAAATAGACTAAATATTGAAGACAAGAAGAAAAATGGCAATATCCAAAATCAAATAAATGAAGCTAGAATCTACAAACTGTAAGACAACCAAATAAATAAAGATACCCATATTTCAATGGTTTTTACATTTTTTGTAATAAATTTGGACATAAAGTAATGGAATGAAGAAGTAGAGTGAATCAAAATGTAACATCCTTTTTTGGTCATGTAGACATGCAAATAATCCTAACTAACATAATGCATAATTTTTTTGATCAATTATCATCAAATTCTTCTATTAATCAAATAAAGCAGTTTATTGGATTAATTCACTAATGTTCATCATGTTGATTTAAATAAATCAATCAAATACCTAAAATCCTCTCATCTGATTTAATAAATCAAATTGTTTAAATCAAAAGTCAAATCCCCTAATTCCTCCAAGATAATTAATTCTATATTAATTAACTCCTAACCCTCATTACCCATTCTCTAGGTTTTGAATCAACCTTGGTCAAACTAAACCCATGATTAACCAACCCACTTGCAAATGAAAATAATTATTTTAATTAACTAATTCACCTATTTTCCCTCACAAAATCATATTCTAGGGAATATTTCTCCAATAAATCCACTTATTTGACTTTCTTTCCAAAACATAAATGCTTCTTTCAAAGGAAAATCCTCTTACATTTCCCTTAATGCCTCTTACAAATTAATTAGTCTCTCTTACACCCCCCTCACCCCTTCACCTACATGCATTAACTATGCACATTCTCCAAAATGTGCTACATCCTCACCCATTAGGATTGAGACTGCAAGTGTCTCAAACTCATTGGATCTTCTTTAGTCCCACATTCCTCCAATCTCTCCATTCTTCAACCCTTGAACCCAATTTATAGAAGAATCCGCAATCATTCACAATCACATCTACAATCTTATGCATTTGCACTATAGGCACTTTCATCTCCTTGCATCACATTTTTTCACATTCACCATTTTGAAAGCTTATCAAGGGAGTGGGAAAGAGCACCCTTTTCACATCAAAGGAGCACCACTCCCACTATGGGATAGGTTTTTTACATGCTTTTATATGCTTTCAATTAGTTTCTTTGATCTTTTATTGTTGTTTTTGCATTATCAAGTATGTTTTGAATATCTCATAGGGATGCTTGTTTTGGCTTGCTTAATTTAACTAACAATACTAATGTTTTTTTTTGAGAAAGGTTGAAGGAAAAGAATACACATTTTGGTGCTAGAAGGAGGGCTTGAATTAATGCATTTCATTTCTATTTTTCTTGTATGATTTAAAAATTTACTTTTCATATGGAGTTCAAAGAATTTTTACTCTTGGAATTCTTAGTTCTTCAAGGTTTCTGATAAATCTATTTGTCTATATTGCTAAATCTAATTTTTTATCTACAAATGTGAATTATCTATAAATATTTTTGTCTATAGTGGGCCTACAATCCTCTCCATTGCTTGGATAGACATGCATGTGTCAACAAGCATATTGACACGTTAGAATCTATGTTGTTTTTATTTATAGAAAGTAATCAAGACTTGTGTGATGGTGTCCCTCATGGTTGTATAGGATTCCTCCCACAAGGTTTCTAAAACAAACCATGCCCACTGGTTTTAAGAATTGTATTATGTGGTATAATTAGTTTTTTTGGTGGTTGTACAACCCTCCTCTACATTTCATCCAAGTAGTTTCTATTCGATATTGGTCTCCTCTTACAAATACTTAGCATGACATCTCCTCAACAACCATACCTCTTTCATTCCACTTTATTTTTTATTGTTTCTGCCAGCCAAAGTTCAAATTTGTTAAATTTGTTTCTCCATATTGCCTTCAATACAGGGATAAGAGGGAAAATGCACATTACTCTAATTGCATTTAAATATTAATGGTTTAATATTAAATATTAAATCCTATCAATTTGTAGTGGTTTACTATGAAAACAAAAAATGTTAATGGTTGTGACGAGGACAGGAAGAGGGGATCAGTCTAATCAAACTTGGGCATCTATATCTGACTATATGGTGCAACTATATGATGGTTGGTGAAGCATCGTAAACATATAAACATTTATTTCATGCCTTAAAAGGAATGTGCTAGGTTGGATCTATTGACAATCAGCATTTCCTTCACCACAAGCGTAATCATGCACACTCTGTAGCTAAGGGAAGTATATTTTATTCCATGTCCTTGGCAAATATTATTGCTCTACAACAAAAATATTCAAAATACATTTAATATTGTGGAAATCGATAAAGCTTATTTTCCCACACTTTCCTCCTATGTTTGAGATCTTTGATCGATTGCTTTGAATGTTTGTTGCTTTTCTAAAATTCCTTGTCTATGCTTCTGCATTTTCAATACATTTTTAGAGGTAGTAATCATGCATCATTGAATCAACTCGAAGAATTCAAAAATTCCTTGAGGTTCATTACAAAGGAAGTAAAATGTGCATTTCCTAATCCTAGATCTGTGCATTTATCTCACACACGTACATTTCTTGTGTAAGCTTGTGGATGTTTCCTGTGGTATAAGTTATCTCTACTTTATTCCTTAAAAATCTAAAACCAAGGAGATAACATACAAAGGCCTAACACGCTTCACGATGAAGTTGGATCATTTCATTGATGAGCACCCTATCCATGGTGATCAAAGAGGAACTGGAGGGAAATAATGCCCAGGAGAATCAAGATTGGATCGGGGACATTGTTGTGGACGTCCTATTCAAAAACCAGGACAATGCCAGTTAGTTGCTACCTGGGAATGTGTTTTGTGTCTCTGTTGCCTATCTATGGTTGTTGTGCTATTATTGTGATGTTTCTGTTCTTTTTTTACTATCAGTTATTTTTATGGACATGATCTTTTTTGGCCCTTGATGCTCATTGTGTAGGGTACAACACCCTATAAATGTTGCTTACTTTTTAATAAACATACCCAATTTGTTTGAGACATATCTTGTGAATTTGACTAGGTGGGTATGATTCAGTACTTATTTAATATGTGAATTTATATATCTATCTCAAAATATTTTATTATGTAGACTATGCTAAGGTGTTGAATTTTTTCTACTGAGAGGCTGCACGCTATGGGAGAAACCTACTGGTAAAATAATAGTTAATATTTGAGGTCATTTTGTATTCTATTCTATATAAACTAGTGCCTATGGAATTTTTGTTGAGAGAGTTGCATCTGACTAATTTACTTATTAGCGAGCTCTTCTAGTTTTCTACTAAATGTTTTGTGTGGTAAGCCCATTGTTTTTTTGGAAGGATCTTAGGTAACTCTGGTCTATCCTAGTTTTATCAGTTATTTTGAGTCAATCTTGTACTATGTTGAAATAACACATTTACAAAAGCTTGATGTCTTCTAGATATAGAGATGACTACAAAATCAAGAATAGTTGTCTCATCTTGAATGATTTCTCAACTTTTTCTCTTCTTTTTCTGGTCATGATTCTTTTGGAGTGCTCGATCTTTTAATTTAGGTAACCATATGCTATCTTGATTGGGACACATTGAGTTTAAACATAGCTTCTATATCTCATCTGTCTATTATTAAACACATTTTTTTTCTACATGCCATTTAGTTTGTCATTTTTTGTGGGCTTTAAATCAATAAGCTTAGTCTTTAAATCAATTAGTTTGTGGTGAATACTAATGGCATTATGTAATAGTTGAAATGAACTCTTTATTGCTATTATATTGGGAATATTCAAAGTAAACAACTAAACAATTGATATATCTATAGAAAAAGAAAACAATATGCAAGGGCATTGAGGAATTAAAGAGTATGTTGAGTGTTGGTTTTTTGCTCTGCTAAGAGCCAAATGCAGCATTCTACACAGCTCTTTCTATCCTTTCTTAGAAGTGGATCTGAATAGAAAATGATAAGTGATATGACTTGGTCTTTAAGAAATTTTGTACCAATGACTCCCCTTTAACGTGATACAGTGTAATATTTACTGAGCATGCTAGAGTTTTTATCTCTAAGTTATTTAAAGGCCTAATTCGTAGTTGTCACATTAAGTTTTGAATGATCATCTTTCCTTGGAGTAAATGTCCTTGTGAAAAAATTGATCCAATTATATCTACTGCTAATTATTACATTCTCAATCGATTTTGCGTAGAGATCTTGAAATTGAACTAGCATCAATTTTTTTATATAGGGCCACTATAAAAAATTCAAATCTGCTATGGCTTGCTACTTTGCATCAAGGTGGATAAATCCAAGCAAATCTGGGTTGAAGAAATTGGTCATTCAACTTGAAAAAAATATTTTTTAATGTTTATTGTAATAGTCTAGATCATCCATTTGCTACTTTTATTTTCTATTTTAGACCAAATAGATCAATTTGGTTTTAAATTCAATCTTTGTTTTGATTTTTTCAAAGTTCGACTAAATTTGAACAATACAAACATACTAAACATTTATTTTTGGGCTAAAATTGAACAAGAAAAACTCACATTTAGCTTGGTGATTTAAAACAAATCCATCTTTACTTTGGGACTAAAAAGAACTTGTGCCTTCATTGTTTTGTGATTTTTTGCAATTGGTGTCATTTGAATGTGTATGCACTTCTCTCATGTCACTCTGAGATCTTGATAATCAAAAGAATTCCATTGACATTGATTTTCTAAAATTACCCACACATTTCAAACTTGGATCTAAAATTGAACAATCATGTGATTGTGAAGGAAAGGAATTGTTTGTGCTCTCTCCTAGTTCTTTGCACAATCTAGGTAGTCAAACTAAAAATGTACTTCTTCGCTTTTGATTATCTTTATAGGTCCTACCTCCTCACTTCAAAAGGAGGGAATGAACTAAGCGGTAATGAGCTAACACCAAGATCTTTCAAATTGCTATACAAATTTGTGATTGCAAGGAAAGTTTGGAATCAATGGGAAGAGATGCATAAAATATCTCCCCCAATATATTTATGATACATAAAGCCTTTTCTCTAAGGGTTACAAGACCTCTTGAGGTAGTTTATCATAGTTTCCCTTGAATTAGATGTCCTTACTACAACCCTTTGTTTAGAATCCAAAATCCTTAATACTTGTTGGTGCAAAACGGTCATTCTAAAGCCACCCCACATTTTTACTATTCAAAGTCGAAAAAAAAATCCTTAAGGTCTCTGGATCTTCAATATTTTGATATTTGGTGGTCCTAAGAATTGTGTGTTGAGAAAGGGGGAACCAATGTCGCTAAATCTCTAACTATTCACTTTGTATCAGCTTTTGGAGAAATCCAAGTGGGCACTCAACAAGTATAACCATTTCTATCCTAGGGTTGTGAAATTTGTGATTCAATCAAATACTTTTCTTGAATCTCAAACTTGGAAACAAACATTAAACAATTCATCAGAATTTCAAACCTTTTGGAAAGAGAAAAAATCCTTGAAATGTCAAAATATTACTGCTTGTCCCTTGGGATTTTATCCATATAGGCTTCTAAATATTTGGGCCCATATCTCAAGTTTATATCTACAAAGTCAAACTAGGCAAACTATGGCCTTGATTCTTTAATTTTCACATAATGGTCCTTGTGGAATGAAAGAGAGAGAAGAGATAGATATTTAGTTTGAAATTTAAACAAGACAAGTGGATGTGGTAAAAACTAATCCATTTAACCAATATTAAATTAATTGAACCCCAAAAATGTGCTTGTTTATCTTTTTTCTTATGTTCTTTTGAGAAAACATTGATCTTTTGGTTTGAATTATTCATAGGGTACAAGGAATTTTCTTCACTATCTTGGTCTTGAAAACAAGGTCCCTCTTAGGTTCATTTAGGATCAAATAAAACACTTCATCCATCCCAAACATTTATCATCCCATCCCAAAAAAATTTTTAGAGCTTTAGAAACATCATTATCTAGACTTGGGTATATCATTAAACCAAATTAAAATCACCTTGTTTATTTAGGAGTGTGAGAATGCATCCTTTCTCATACCTCTAGTTAAATTAGCACCAGTTAAAATAATTTTATCTTAAATATCACATCTAGAATCTTAAGGTTTACAAGTTCATCATCCAAATAAAAAAAAATCAAAATAAAGACCCTAGTCTAATATTTATCCAAAGTTCTTAGAAGTTCAAACACCCATATCACTCATCCAAGGTTTCATCTTTCATCTCATCATTGGTCCTAAATCCCTTCGAGGTCAACAAGGTCAAACCACAAGAAGAACATGGAATATAAAATTGATTCATACATCATGAGTAACCTAAATAAACCAAACTATAAAAGCCTTGCAATATCAACTGATTATCAAAACTTACATTTATACAATCCATACATAGGATCACTACCTCCTACAACACTCAATGATACAACAAATGTGAGTATGCCCAATCTAAATTTTGGAACACCTTTCCCTATGGTATATTTAAATCAAAGTCAAAACCTACAAATCTATCAACCAAATGATCAATACATGAGTCTTCAAAATAACATTATCCCATCCAATCAATACATGTCAAATATGAATATACCAATTGAAAAATTACCAAACATGAAAATATCAAATCCACACTTGGTGAACTATGGGATAGATATGTTTGAAAATCATACCAATGTTGTTGAAAGTCCAAACAATAGATTAACAACTCCATGTATTGATCAAAGTCAAGGTAGTTCACCATGAAAAATCAAGGTTACCTAAATCAACACAATGTGATTCCCAACCACACCAATGTTCAATGTCCACCTATAATGCAAAATCTACACATCATCCCAAATCAGAATATTGTCTAAAATTAATTTTTGCATGATCCCGTATAAATACCACAAGTGTATATTCCAAATATGCTTGACAAATAACCAGGTCAACTACATCAAGTGTGTCAAAATCAAAATGAAGATCAAATTTTGCAAGATCAAATTGCTATACTTAGAAAATTCATTGATTCATATCACCAAGAGACATCTTCACCCGAAAATAAACACACTTCCCCATTAGTTAAACCATGTCATCAAAACATTGAGTTGTATCCACAACCTCATCAAGAAGAATATCCCCAATGTCAAGAGGTTGGATATCAAGATCAACAATGAGCCCAATCACCACAAGGTCAATTTCAAGAAGTAAAAATCTCACAAGGTAACAAACATGAATACACTCCTTTAGGAGAGCTAATTGAATCAACATTAAAAAAGATAGTTAATGAAAAAATCATCACTCTTCCAAAAGTAAGTGCTTTCAACTCTATCAGAAACTTCCATTGGATTAAAATTGGATCTTATTGTGAGTATCATAGAGATAATCTCCATTAAACATTCAATTTTACTCAGCTCAAAAATATCATCCAAGACCTTATTGATCAACAAAGAATAACTATTGAGGAGAATGATCAAGATTCAACCACTAGTGATATTAGTGATAGTCTCTCCACCACAATTGTTGAAAAACAATATCAAGATCTATCCATCAATGAGCACCTTGAAGATTTTTATACCCCATCCAATGATTAAATAAACATGCATCTAGAGTCACTTTTCAATCATGATCAAAATTCACAAATAATATCCAACAATGATCTATTTCAAGGAGTATTATAATTATTTGATCCTATTGACATAATCTAAGATCTATCCACCAATGATCATTTTTTTGTTTTTGATAAAAGTGGCTAGGCCACAAAATTTTATCATTGTAATAAAAATATTACAAAGACCTGGTTCAAGAGAGCATACCAATAGGAAAGAACCAGGAAGAAAACCTTTGGTTGTATCTTAGTTATGAAATTACAAGAACATCCAAAAATAGGGCCATCCAAAATATACCAGCCCAAATTGAATTCCTAGAACCAACCCTAGACTACCCACTACAAAAATCAATGGAAAATACCAGACCTATGAAACCCAAATAAATAAAAAACCCAAGAAAATGAATAAGAGAATCACCCGCCAACAACTAAATTATAAGACTAAATATATATAAGAATAATAATAGAATTGATCATGGTAATACAGACAACCTCCACTCCAGATGAGCTAGAGTTGGTAGCATAATTGATAGGAGGAAACTTCAACAAAGACAATACCTTCAGCTTCTGAAAATGTGAAGAAATATTGATACAAGATCTTGTAGCCACATCAAAGAGTGAATGTAAGGGCAAGAAGAGAACCACCCCAAAATCCAACACCATAGACAAGAGCTTCTCTCTAAGACCATTGCATCCCAATATAGATTCATCAAAATGATCACAAATAATGTCAGACCTGATAATTAGTAAAAGATCGCCAAAATAACCATTAGCAAGAAAATCAGTTTTGGAAATAAAGCATATAATAGGGAAGAAGCCATGATCCATATTGTATAAATCTAGTACTTCACATAAATCCAAAATAGACAACAAATTAGTATGCATAAATTTCTCAGCAATTATGCAAACCAACTTAACATCCTGCAAAACATCCATCACAATGGTGAAGAAACAAGATAGAAACTTAATATAAGAGGTATTAGAATTTTACTGGAGTGACAAAGAACCCAACACCATCCTAAATGCCTAAAAAATATCTTCATCATCTAGACTAAAAAAATCACCAAGACTCACTTTATCAAATGGATAAAAATCATAAGACCTTTTGCACTTAAATCCCACAATAATATTGTACCATTATGCTTTAAGGGCCATTTAACCACCAAGCAACACACATTGCCAATGAAACACTATACCACCAAGAAACAATGTAGTCCATAAATACCAAAATGTAAATATGAGAAAAGAAGCTGACGACCAATACCACGACCAACAACCATGCCATGGGAAATAAGCTAAACAAAAATGAGAATTTTTAAGCAGTAGGCTCAAGACATCCAACACGACCATCACATACCAAATGATGGACAATATATGACATAAAAGCCTCATAAAAACTAAGCCAAAATGAAAATACACACTATCCAATATAGTGAAACAATATAAAACTCATTCATTTGAAGAAAGCTTACTATGCAATGCCTAGGTCAATAGTCCAAACAATTTGAAAATAACCCATCAACCACCAAGACAATGATCTGAACAAGTAGAGAAGAAGGGAAACATAGCCGACACCAATACCATAGAAAAATACAAAGCAATAGTACTTGTTTGGAAACAAAAATTCCTTGAAAACCTGAGAAGATCAATGGAGAAGCAATTTTAACAGAGGTAATTCTTCTTTGAAAGAGTCTTTAAAACTTATTTTTTCATCAATTTCCTTATTGGCAAGAAAGTTCACGATGACGTTTTCTTCCCTGTAGCAATGTGAAATAGAATAGCAAGTAAACTATTTTAACTGAAGAATAACTTTATCCAACAAATATTGTAGGTTCCAAACATGATTTTTTGTTTTGACATAGCATGGAAGATAACCATGGAATCGCCTTCAATTATTAATGAACTAATTTGTAAGGACCTTGCCAAATCAATAATAAAACTTAAATCCTCCAATTCATTCCTATTATTAGTGCCCACTGGCAAAATATTGCAGGTCGCTTTTACAATATTTGCATTGGAATCTAAAATAACAATACCAACCCTAGACTTGCCAAGATTTCCCAATGCTCATGTTCACAATGTGTCTACAACACCTAATGCATTAAAAAACATATCTCAAGAATTTATTCTAAAGCATGATCACTATCTTTCACCAAAGTCTATCAATGGTCCTTTTTAAGACATGTTGACATCCTTTGACCTCATGGTTGCAGATATTGAAGGAATCATCATCTCCATACTTGATCCAAATCCACTCAAATATCAAAATGATATTGAGCCACTTACCATGCCTTATGATGATATATAAGAACCCTTTGTAAGCAATCCATCCTTTGAAATTGACCCATATCAAGAACTTGATCCAAAGCATGTTGAAAGCAATTATGAAATCAATCAAGATCAAGAATTCATATCTCCAAGATAATACAATGATCTAATGGAAACTCTCCAATCTATACAAGATGTCACAAATGATGATCATATACATATAACACATACTCCTCCATCTACCCATAAGATGATTTCTTTGGATGGACACATATATGATCTTCATTTAGAACAAGATTCCTCTACTCTTGACATTATTACACAAGAAGAGGAGGTTATTGATTCCTATAGTTAGGCTGAGTTGTCAATATTAGGATCAAATATATCCCAAATTTAGATTGAGGACATCATGTATAAAGATATCCAACATTATCCACTCAAGGAACCAAGTAAGAATAAATAGGATATTCCTGAGTCAATAGAGTAGAAAATTGAAATAACATCATCTGTAATGGTCATTTATCAAAGGATTCTTGCTAAACAGGGCATCTTGAAACAAGCATAATTAAAGAAAAAAGGTGCTACTACCACCATACTGGGGGAAACTATGTCTCAAGAAAACATCAACATAGGGATCACACAGAATCCTTGTGATGAAACCAATGCCAATACTACAACCAACCACACCATGAATCTTCATCCACCCATCACCCCATCCACAAGTTGAGACCAAAACCAAAAGAAAGATTTGAATCAAAGCACATAGAATGTTATCAAAGAAAAAGAAGCTAAGAAGAATAATGGATAAATCAAATACACATGGATACCAAAAACTACAAAGAAAGATTATCCCTATCAAACTCCATCAGTTAAAGAAACTATGGGGAAAAATAAAAAAGGGAAAAGTATCCATAAAATATGTCCACAAAGGAAAAAGAAGGCTTCTCAAGCAACATAAAAAGTATATCAAGCAGTTGGTTCTAATTTCATGCACACTTCCATATCCACCCACTGTTGCTCATCTTCCCAATTTTGGAGAGTCAAAGGTTCCAAGCTGTCAACCAATCCATCTCATTTTCCTAGACACACAACACCATCCATTTTTTCATGTATAATATCTAGTTCTAAAATTGACCATGTATTGGTAGCCACACTTCATCATAAGGATTCAAAAGAAATTCTATCACGATGTGTGCACAAATACAAAGTTAACTTTAGTATCAACAAAGAAAATAAGGAATCTCAAAAGTTGCATTCAAGTGCACATATCTTAGAAAAGCAACTTATTCAAGTAGGATCTCGATGGAACATTATGAAAAAATTATCAACATCACCAGTACTAGGTGGTTCAATATGAGCATAATTATTTCACAAAAAAATTAAAAAAAACAAAAAAATCATGAAAATAGTAAAGATAAAAATCGTCCTCTATTTAAAACCAGTACGGTGGCGCTTTGGATAGGTACCATGATGAAAATTTGGAAAACATGCTTCATGTGTAGAATTGAGAAAGTACATGCACTAGTTCAGGTAAAAGCATCTTATCTCATTCATAATAAATCCAAAATTCCATCCATCTTATCCATAATAAATCCATTCATCCATAAACCATTTATCCAACCCATTTTAATTTATCTACATCCATATTCCAAATTATCTTGATCTTGACAGATTTTGGTGCACACTCTATATTTTCTTATGGTAAACATATTGACATGAGTCATTTTCATTTATCCTATTCTCATTATATAATCCATGAAGCACTATCTCCAAATGAACATCCTTTGTTTGAACACCTTATCTTATCACAAGATAATCCTTGGCATCTTTTGCATGCTTATAATATCCATCCATCCATACACCTATCCAGGCATCCACCCATGAAATTCCATACATTACTAGACACTAGGGGCATATAATTACATCTTTCTTTAGGAATAAATATTGATCTATATCTTGCAACTTATGTGGTGATTTGAACATTGGAAAATGTAAAATCAACTTAGTCAAAGCATTTGCGAGCCAAAATCCAAATCACTAGCCCATGGCATATTTTGATGAGAAGATGTTCCTTATCAAGATTTATCTTTCATCAAAAATCAATCCAAACAAACAATATTAGTTGTATCTAATGTTTGCTTCAACATCTCATCAAATCATTCAAACAAATTTCTTTACAAATCGAGCTTCACAATCTTGATCAATCAATCCAATCAATCCATCATCTCAGGATATCCTTCCCAATCCTCATGTTTCTTAACACTATCCTTGCATTGTTGTGTGTCCTCAACAATGTTATCATCATAAATCCATCAATCAAATCAATCAACCTTAGATTGGTTTTCAATAAAATCCCAAAATAGATCACTGATATCGTCACACATCCATATCTAAATTGTCAAAATCATGTGAAAATCCAAAAACAAGTCAAAAAGTTAGAAAAAATAAAAAACATGGTATTCAAACTACTTCGTCTCTAAGATTAAATGTAGGAAAGGCTAGTCTTTGATCAACCCCCAAGACACAAAAACAGAAAAAAAAATTAAATGACTTGAGAAAACCCAAAAACAACCTCAAAACATTTCAAAAATATCTAAATATTTGAAAAAATCCATCTGTCTCATTTCACTTCACCCATGATAATAAATCATCCATAATAAATCAATAATCACCTTTATCCTTTGGAAAAGAAAACAAAAACAACCACAAAAATCAACAAAAGCAAACTTCAAACACAAAATCAAAATCAAAACAACAAAGTTTTAAATGCAAAATTAAACTCTTGATCATTCTCAAACATGTCAATCAAACCTTATATCAACAACATTTTGAACAACCTATCAACTTTTCACCATCCACTAACATGTCCTAGGATGCATCCTTCCTACAATGGGCATTATCTATTGGCAAAAAACTTTGGATTATTATCCTCAAAACACATCCCTTTGGCTAGAGGTATGAAGAACATTGGCTTGTTTGTTTACTTGATCTTTTGTTTTGATTTATCTTATTACGCTCATTCCAATGATCTCTTAATGATGTCTAATAAAAATGATTTAGAGAGAAAGGAATGGAGAATTAATCATTATCTTTTGTTTGTTCTGTTTGTTGGATGTTCTTGTAATATAACCTTGGTCATGCTAATTTTGTTTTGTGTAGGGAGGATGCTTTGGATATATTGTTTACTATTACATTGGGAGATTTTGTCTTTCTGTGTTTTGTTTTGAGATGTTTGTAATGTCTAAAGAACACTCTAGAAAAGTTTTGTATGCCACGTGTGAACAAGGATAATCCTATCTATTTGTCGAGTCAAATTCCATCACACTAGATACCATGCCATCCTAGTTTTTTATACCTTGATACATCATATCTATGTGTGTTATCAAACATAAGTTATGCTCTTTACATCCCCAATCCTTGGATAAAAAATGCATCATCATCATTTATCATCATATCTAATAAATTATTTATGACTCATAGACTTGTTGGAATTTTGCATCTTCTCATAATCAAGGGTTCAAAACTAGATTAGGATGATAATTATGCAACTCGATACCTATATTTGACCGCCTTACAAATTGTACAATCCTAAGGTAAAAATGGCTATATTTGTTGAGTCCCCACTTGGATTTCTCCAAATACTAAGAAGAAGAGAACAATTAGAGATTTGGAAACACTAGCTCCCCTCCACGAAAACCACTTCTCGAGACCACCAAATCTCAAAATCCTAGAGATCTAGAGACCTTAAGGACTTTTTTTGTTTCTACTTTCAATAGAACAAATGTAGAGCGTCTTTAAAATGACCATTCTTGCACCAACAAATATTAAGTATTTTTGGCCTTTAAACAAAGAGTTGTAGTAAGGGAATTTGGTTCAAGGGAAACTATGCTAAACTCCCTCAAAATATCTCCCAACCCTTAGATCAAGGGCTCTACGTATCATAAAGATATTGGGGGAGAGTTATCACACATCACTCCTATTGATTGCAAAATTTCCTTGCAACCACAAATTTATATAGTCATTCCAAACCAATTTAGGAGGATAATTATGCAACCAAATATTGATGCATACTCAATACAAAAAATAAAAAATAAAAAAAAAATCCAAAAAAAATAGAAAAAGAATTAAAAATAGTAAAGAAAAAAATCATCCTCTAGTGAAAACCACTTCGGTGGCACTTTGGTCAAGTACCTTGGTGAAAACCAAGCAATTAGGCACCTTGTGTAAATAAATCACTTTCCATCCACTATCAATCATTTGGCTTGTTTTGCATCACCTACCATCAATTTTCATTACATTCACCCATCACATGCCATTGATCCTTCCATTATCCATCAACGTCTACATCATAGCTTGATCTTGTGTCGGTATCATGTTCCATCCTAGAACTACTTGGCAGATTCCTAAGGTTAGTTTGTCTTGCCTATATCGAGGTAGTCTATCACATGACATTGGGTATAGGTTCTTATTCCTACATTAGATTGGATTTGTGTATATTCTTGAAATCTTCCTTAAAATCAAAAAATCCAGAAACATTCATAAAATTGAGAAACCCAAAAACATCCAAAACATATAAAAATCCAAAAATAAGTCAAAAATAGAAAAATTCAAAAATAGAGTCATCATGTCAAACTACGTCATCTCTAAGCTTGAACATAGGAAAGGAAGATCATTGATCAACCCTCGAGACATTAGGTCAGTCCTTTAAGAGTCCATCATAAAAAACTAGCAATCCAACTATTCATTCTTCATCAATAATCAAGTATGTGTGAGTCAAACTACATGGTATCTATGTGTATAACGTAGGCAAGGCTAATCTTTGATTAGCTCCTAAGGCCCCTAGGATAGGTCCTTAGGTTAGGTTCTTGGTAGAAATATTTGAAAATGTAGACATGAAAAATGTACATTCTCGATCTGGCACATTTGATCCAGATTACTAACAACATTTCCTCCTAAATCATACTCTCAACATTTCATCATATTCTATCTCTTAATTTAATAAATCATTGTTTATTTGATTAAGTCTTCCTCTTTCAGTAATTAAATTAATCAATTTAATTTAATTGACCTTACATCTCTATTTAATTAAATAAATATTTTTATTTGATTAAATTCTCTAAAGTCCTCTTATTAAATTAAATAAATTAAAACCTTATTGGATTTAATCTAACATATTCCTCCTTAGTTAAATAAATCAAATCATTTATTTAATTAAATCATTTCCCTTCAATTCTGATTTAAATTAATTCATCTATTTGAGTCAAAATGGTCAAATCATCTAATTCTTCATTAAATTAATCAAAACCTTGATTAAGTTAATCCCTCTCACTAAAATCCTCTAGATTTTGCAAGTTGCACAATAAATCAATTACTTTGATTTATTAATTCATCTATTTTCCCTCACATGGCATCAAAAGGGAATATTCCCTTAATTTGAATTCAAATTCAAATAGGATGGGTACTTCCAACAAGGCATTTAATGCCTCTTAAATGTCCTTAGCCTTGAGCCAAGTGACATTAACTCCATTTCCCTTCTCTCTAAACTTGCCAACTTTCAAATTCAAATTTGAATCTCATGGCATTTATCATGCACATTGATCAAAATGTGCACAACCATCAACCATTCACATCTTGACAAGTGGCACTTGGCCATTGGATGTTGAATGATCCCACATTGCTCAAACTCATTTTTCTTCCAATTTTTGAAATCTATAAATTGAAGACTCTTCTCCTCAATCTTCATCCACAACTCATATGCAAAGTTACTCTCTCCAATTGAGAACTAATTTTGCTCTTTGTTCACAATCATCCATCATCTCTCCAAATTTGCAACAAGGTTATGCTCAAATCTCTTTGGAGATTTGACCATTTCTCTAATCACATACCATCTACAACATAGGAATTGGGAAAGGGCCAATTGCAACACTCCATTGGCACCAATTCCCCCATTGAATCATCATGTTATTAGCTTAATTAGGATTGAGTTTCTTTCATTTGAAATTTACTTGTGTTCTTCATTTCTTAGTTAAGTTTGAATAAATGGATTTTATGGGGAATTCTTCAAATCTTTACATGCATATTTGATCTAACACTAACAATGTTTGACTTCTTTGTGCATTTGTAGGTTTAGGGGTTCATAGAAAACACAAAAACATTGGAAAATTTGAAAGTCAAAATATTTGTAAAACACCTCAAAAATCCTAAAACATCCTCAAAACATTTCAAAAATACCAAAAACATTCAAAAAACCCAAAATCATCCATCCCATTCAGTTTCACCCACAATAAACATTGACTCACAATAAATCAATCGTCACCTTCACCCTTTGGAAAAACAATAAGAAACAAGTTTATCAAATTAAAAGTGAAAACTCAAACATCAGGTTCTTAAGTCTAGGTCAATAGATAAACAAGTTGGTTAACACTTGGTATAAATAGCCTATTATCCCATTAATCAAAAAATCATCTAATAACATCATGTCCTAGGATGCATGCTTGGGTGAAAGCACGAAGTTGGGTCCACGAAGCGTGGAAGTTTTTGCCTTAGCCGAAAAAATGAAATTGGCTAAGCAAAAATGGGATCCCGATTTTTAAGAATGGGATCCCGAGTTATAAAAATCGGGATCCCGTTATAGTTCGAGATCCCGAGCCTAAATCAAAAACGGGATCCCGTTTGCTAGAGGGTCCCGAACCGATGGATCAAAAACGGTATCCCAATTTGTACATAACGGGATCCCGATTACGGCATCCCGGTTTGTACATAATGGGATCCCGATTTATAAGAATCGGGATCTCGTTATTTACAAACCAGGATCCCATTTCTGATCCGCCGGTTCGGGACCCTCTAGCAAACGGGATCTCCTTTTTAAAAAAAATGGGATCCCATTTGCTAGAGGGTCCCGATCCGGCAGATCAGAAACGAGATCCCGGTTTGTAAATAACAAGATCTCGATTCTTACAAATTGGGATCCCATTTCCTCGCACTATTTATTTTTTTAAAAATGAAGAAAACTTCATTTTCGTCTGCGCGCACAAAATCGCGTTCTGCTGTCAACAGTCACCGGGTTTAATTGTAGGGAACGGGATCCTGAATTTAAAACGGGATACCGTATCTTTAAATACGGGATCCCGATTTAAATTCGGGATCCCGTTTTGCTATCAACCCTCACTGGATTTAATCATAGGAAACGGGATCCTGAGATTGAAATGGGATCCTGTATCTTTAAATACGAGATCCTGATTACAAATCGGGATCTCGTTTTGTTCAATTTGAATTTTTGTTGGCCTTGTGGTTGGGTTTTTGCTTTGGATTTTGGTTTGGGAAAAGTGTTGGGAGTCCGAACCTAGGCCTTCAAGCTGGTTTGACCTACAACTTGAAGGTTCTAACAATGTTAGGGAAAAAAATCGAGTTTGGACATATGGTTGATGACTTTTTTTGCAGAATTTTTTAACGAAATTAAAACCCATTTTAGATGAGACAATGCAGATTTCAAATATGTAATTCTTTTTACAATTGAATTATTTTTTCTATTTTTCAATTAATTTCTGATGAAATTGGTCCATAAACTTTAAATATCAATGTTTTTTACTATTTTTATAACTTTTGATCAATATAACATTTTGACGAACGGATTGCACAAGGGCAAACTTCAGACAATTCTTTTCAATTTAAAAAAAAAAAATACAAAAAATGATAACTTTAGGTCATCTTATGCATGTCGTACACGACGATTTTTCTAAACGTCAAATATGCCTGATAAAAAATTAACAAAAAAAAATATTCAATAAAAAATTACAAAAAAATATCCGGGGCACACTTCAGTGAGTTACAAGTCTTTTCCCAAAAGGATTTAGAAAAATATGATAATTTAAGTCAAAATATCGATGTCGTACATGTGCATTGTATGGTAAAAAAAAATGACTTTTTAATAGTGGTTTTTACAAAAGCCTATTGAAACTCAATTTGTACAATGTGGGTATTGAAATAAATTACATATTTGAAAACTAGACTCCGAGTACTATATTTTATGATTAGTGACTTTTTTGAAGATTCCATCTCTAAGTGCTTCAAATTTTAAGGTCAAAGTGTCAAATTCTGAAAACCAGGGAAAACACTTCCACTTTTTGACCAAAAAGTGGACTCAACTTCTTGCTAGCACCCGCTTCCTACAATCGACATCAACATCACGCATCATTGTAATTTAGTCTTGGTTAGAGGTATGAAGAACATTGACTTGTTTTTTTACTTGATCTTTTCTTTTTATTTATCTTATTGTGCTCATTCCAATGACCTCTAGATGATATCTAATCAAAATTATTTATAGAGAAAGGAATGGGGCATTGATAATTATCTTTTTTTTTTCTATGCTTGTTGGATATTCTTGTAATATAACCTTGGTCATTCTAATTTTGTTTAGTTTGTAGGGAGGATATTTTGAATGCCTTGTTGACTATTACATTGGGAGGTTTTTCCTTTCTAAGTATTGGTCTGAGATGTTTGAAATGTATGAAGTACATTCTAATAAGGTTTTGTATATCAGGTGTGAAAAAGAATACTCCTATTTGTTTGTCGAGTCAAAGTCCATCTCACTAGATACAATTTCATCTTGGTTGTTTGTAACTTTATGCATCATATCTATGTGTGTTATCTGTAACAATGGGATTTTTCTAGAGGTTTAACAAATATCATATGCAGAAAATAAAACCCGAAGTAAATAATGAAGTGCAAAGGAATACAATGAAACAATCTCACCAGAATGTCTTCATCCTCCATGACTGACCTCCATTATACCTTCTCAACTTGCTGAAATATGTTGTTTGCCCTCATATTTAAGAAGAGCAAGCCAATGAAAATGACAAGCCCTAAGCAAATATTGAAGGATTTGATAACTCAATGCAAATACTATGTCCTACTGCAAATAGTAAGCATCTAAAATATTAAAACTATGTCAAATGAAATCTAAAAATATGCTATGACAAATGAGAATAACAATGCTAAAATATTAAAAATGCAAGAAGTCAATAATGCCAGAGATGAGATATATGAGAGAGATATCCCAAAATGAAGACAAAATTGACATTTTATAGAAAATGCAATTTTGTATGGACGAATGAGATTAAAGATTGATAAGTGCCCTAGAATCTGTGGTCAAGATTCAAAATGACAACCGACAATTAGGGTTAGGGCAACATTAGGTCAAATTCGAAATGAATGGTCAAGATTGATTTTTAGAAAATTAAATCAATGGCTGACAATGCATGTGACAAGAGATTTTGGGCATGAAAAACGGAGTTGTTGGGGGAATCAAATAATAATTTAAAATTATTTAATTCAAGAGGGGATGTTGACTTTTTGAATTAAAAATTATTTTAATTCAAAAAGGGTGGGGTCATGTGATAGTAAACAATTTAAATTAAATTATTTACTAAAAGAGGGAATTTATAAAGTGTGACTTATTTTAAATAAATAATATTTATTTAAAATGAGCACAATAAAAGAGGAGAAATTAAATAATAAAATTATTTAATTTAGGTGTTGGGACTTATTTTAAATAAATAAGATTTAGAAGAAATTAAATAAAAAGATTATTTAATTTAGGTAGGAATTAAATAATAAAGATATTATTTAATTATAGAAGAATGTGACAAAGGGAACCTTTTAAATTAAATATAAAGATTTAATTCAAAATTCAGGAGAGTGGACCAAATTAAATAAATAAAATTTATTTAATTTAGGAGAGAAGAGGCTAATGAATAATTAGATAACTAAGCATAATTATTTAATTATAGTGGAAGGTGGATTAAACAAATAAGACTTTATTTAATTTTAGAAAGAAGAGGACCTAATTAGTGACATAATTAAATAAATAAATAAAATTATTTATTTAATAATCAGGAAGATATAATGGACAAAGATAATTAAATAAATTAAGAAATTTATTTAATTATAGGAAGATATTAGACAATTAGTGATGCATTAAATAAATAATTTAAAATTTATTTATTTAATAATCATGAAGACTAAACAGATATGAATTAATTAAATAATTATGAATTATTTAATTAATAGTCGAAAGTGAGTTAGAAACATAATTAAAATTTCATAATTATGCTAGGATGGAAAGGATTAAAAAATAGAGCTTTGCCGGCCTAGGTCATTTTTATGTGTCTACATTATCAAACATAAGGAAAGTTATGCTCTTTACATCCCCAATCCCTGGACAAGTACTACATCATCATCATTCATCATCATATCTAATAAAGTCTCATTGACTCATAGAATTGTTATAATTATACATCTTCTCGAAATCAAGGGTTGATCCCTCTCATTCTTCTGCCCTCTTTCACACTAACATGGTATAGTGTCATTCACCAAAACATCAATGCATTCGTCCTTCATTTACAAACCATCTGCATCTTGCATAATCTTGGCATATCATCACAATATGAAACATTATGTATTGCATCATTATTTAAGTTGTTTAGGATAATAAAGATTTGTTATTCTAAGCATCTTAATCCTTTTGATTTACATCATCATCATAATATAGATATATTAGTCTAAGCATCTCAAAACATAACCATTCATACATCCATATAGCATATTTTTCATTAGCTCAACCTAAAATTAAAATTTTCACCTGATCTCTTGAGGGGGTAGTGTACCATCGTACTTCTTTTTGCTAGGGTAAGGGTGGGGCATCTGAAAAAATCAAGAATTTTTTGAATTTCAATCTTGGCAACATCATTCTTGAACCAATGTAGTAGGTACATTGCTTCAAAGAGGGTCAAAATTTAGACATGCAAATAATCCTAATTGACATACTGCATCTAATTCCGATCAATTATCATCAAATTCTTGTGTTAATCAAATAAAGTAGTTTATTGGATTAATTCATAAATTTCCATCATGTTTAATTAAATAAATCATTTTATTTAATTAAATCATCAAAATCCTCTTATTTGATTAAATAAATCAAATTATTTAATTCAAATATCATTAAACCACTAACCCAATCAAAGTTAAATAAACTTTTGAATTAATTAACTTTAATCAATTTCTAATCTTCATTAAAAAATCCTCTAGCTTTTAACTCCCCAAGAGTTAAATCAACCCCTGGTTAACTAACCCACTTTCACATAAAAATCAATTCTTTTAATTAACTAACTATATCACTTTCCCGCACAAAGGCATATTCTAAGGGAATATTCCTTCGTTAACTCCATTTGTGTGACTTTCTTACCCAAACATTAACCCCTTTTACATCTCCAACAACATTCATTAACTCCTCTTACATCAACATTTATTCTTCTTACATCCTCTCACATTTTTAACCATATGCATTTATTTCTCTTCCATCCCCCTTTCCTCTTGCACATTCCCCAAAATGTGCTCCATACTGACCCATTAGGACTGAGACAAGTGTCCCAATATAATTATATCTCCTTTAGTCCCACACTCCTCCAATCTCTCCAATATTCAAATCTTCAACCTATAAATAGAATCCACTTCTACTTGAAATCCATCCACAATTTTATGCATTTGCACTATAGGCACTTTCATCTCTATCACTTGCATCTTTGCATCTTCATCACTGGAAGCTTATCAAGGGGGTGGGAAAGAGAATCCTTTTCACATCAAAGGAGAACCACTCCAACTATGGTATATGGTATGAACATGATTGTATATGCTTACATATATCTACTTTGGTTACTTTATTTTATTGTTTGCATATGCACCACATTTAGGTATCTCATAGGAGCACTTTATTTGCTTGGTTTAAACTGACTCATTCTAATGTTTGTTGAGGTTTAGGAATTTTTTAGATTAGTGCTCATAGGTCAACATTTTACATGTAAAATATTTGGTCATAGAGCAAGTGAATGAAAAAGTCAAATGATGAACGACTATAACAATGATAGAATGATTTAATATTTCAATGACTATTGCTATACATGCTGTGGATTTGGACACAAAGCTAATCAATACAGATCTAGAGTGAATGGGTGGAATCTTGTTCAAAAGAATATCGCATGTCATAATTGCAGTAGACCTAGACACATTGCCAATTTTTATAGATGCAAAAATACAAGGAAGGGTATTCTGATAAAAAGAAACGAGCTAGTTAGAAAGGTTGATATGGTTAAAGTAAAGAAGGAAATAGAAACTATTTGGAGAAATAAGGAAGATATAGAAGAAAAGGGATGATTTGTACAATCCTCTAGTGTAGATGTTTCCTCCAAAAACTAATCCAAGAGCTACAACTTAGGGGGAGATTTAATGGATATCTTGTGTTCCTTGTTAGAGAAGAGGATTTGACATCTGAGCATGAATATATGTGATGTAGATCAACATTATCATTCTATTGATGAATATTGTAGAATAAAATATGTTGATGAGGAAGTTTTTGGAGCTTTGAACATTGTCTATGCATATAGATAAAGTGTTGTCAACTTTATGTATTGAAGCATTCAATGCAGAATTAGGTCAAATTGAAAGGTTATAAGTAAATTCACTAAGGAAAAATCATTTCACAAAAAGTATTTGGGAAGGAGAAGAGTAGTGAGAAGATATTTCAAAGTGTCTAAGGAGACTTGAGATTTAGACTATTGAAACCATAGTTTGACAAATAAAGTAAAAAGGTATTTTGTGAATCTTGTGTGCCCTAGTTTTTAGAAATCTTTGTTTGAAAGTAGTTTAAATCTAGTTTGTAATGGATACATTGAGGGTAATAGAGGTTATAGAAAAATCACACCCAAAATTCAAAATGTATCCTACAAAAGGTATAGATGATGACCCGTTAGGAACATTCTCACATATTCCAAATGGGGTTTTACTGACTAAAGATATTAGGGCTTACATTTATAAAAAAAATGTAAGAGCATTCTCCCACTATGTTAAGTGATATATGGGAAACTGAGTTAACAAGAGACAACTTCACCCTAAATTGAGAATATTAAAACCTAATTGATAAGAAACTAGATGTGTGGTAGTGGTTCCCTAAATTTTTTATGATATCAAGTGGATTAGAATATCTTTGAGAAGAGTACATGATTAGTTTATCTAGACTTATATACCAAATATGATCACTAAGGAAGTAATAAGATAATTCATCGAGCTATGCTCCATTGGACCTGTCCCTGTTTTGAAGTCTGTTAAAAATGAAGTGGTTATGCAGAAAATAGGTGTAACTTATGACAAAAGAGAACTTGCAGTAATTTCCATAGAGAATATAGTTATAAGATACATATCTATGATGATTGGCTACACTATTTATTATATAAACAAAGACAATTCTATATCTGCCACTACGATTAATGTGGCATATAATATGATAGAAAATGGTGCAAATTATGACCTATGTGAGTTTATTAGGAAATAACTAAGGGAGAATTTGAAGTAGACTAAAGAAGATAAATATGTATTTAAATATGACACCTTGGTTATGTTCTTAATCATTTATTTCTTGAAGGAGCTTCACATTGTTGGAAGTAAAAAATTGGATAAGAGGAATGCCTTTTGCATACCAAATTGCAAGTCATATGAGGAACCTTGGGGATGTCAAAGCATAAGATGATTCTCTTACCACTTTATTTGTAGTATTCTATGAGAGAATTCATGAGAGAGAGAATTTTGAGGATAATTGTTGAGAAATAAAAAGATTATATTACATTCCTTGTATCTATATATCAATGCATTATGGAGGTAGTGGAACCAAGAACTGTTTAGGTTCCAAAATATGTTTATGAGGTAACAAAAGTAGATTTTGATGATTATGTTGATATCTTGGTTCAGAGTTCCAAAGACATCACAAAGACAAGATATGGTAAATATGAGGAAAATTCCATGGAATTCCACATGGAACAAATGAAACTACAAATCAAGAAGAGTGTGGATAAAATGGTGGATGTATATGCTAAGGAAATTGTTCTTTCTAAAGAAAGAGTGGATCATGCTAGAGAGAGAGATATTGTAGATTGAAGTGTAGTAGAAGCATCTAGAAGTTCAATGAGATTGAGTAGGATTGCTACCACTCCTTTTGTGTAGAATTCCTTTGGGACATTTCCTTCTATTGGAGAGAAAAGAAAGAAAAATACTAGCCCTTTGATAATGGATAAATTCCCTTTAATTGTATAGTCCACCAGAGCTAAGAAGAAGTCTGCAATTGATACACAACTAGCTACCCTGACCAAGAGAAGAGTGAAACAAAAAGAAACTAGAGAGAAGGATATTGGTATAAATGTTGTTGAAGAAGAAAAGGAAATAGAAGAATATGTACCCCCATTAGTTTTTAGAAGAATAGATGATTCTTCACAAAGTGAAGTTAGTACCAAAAGGATAAGAATTGATATCACTGAGATTGAGAGTGAAGAAGAGATAGAGAAAGAGAAAAAAGAATTCAATATTCATATGAGAGAAAAGAAGGAAGCCAAGAAGTCTTATCTAGAGAAGAAGAAGAAAACAAAAGTAAAGAATACTTTGTGTAAAGGAGAAGAAAAAAAGAAAACAACAAGGCCTCATTCTCCCATGAAGTTAGAGGCATTATCTAATTTTTTTTTGAAAAATGATATGTTGAGAGAGACCGTACCCCTATATAAGGATGTAGATGGGATAGACAAGGCTACTATTATTGAAGATATAGTCAAGTATATTTTTGTACTTGAAATTTATATGTGGAATATCAAGAAAAATATTCTTGAAGATTTGTGGATTATGTCGAAAAGAAGACAAGATGCAATAGAAGAACATGAAAGGCTTAAACAATAGGCTTTGGAAAGAGTTGGTGCTCCATTATCTGAAGATGATAGAGCCAGAATGGCTACTATATTTAGCAAGAATATGAGGAACAAACAAAGGGTTACTACCCTTGTGGGAAAGGATCAAGATGAACTTGAAAGGATTCAAAAGCAGAGAAATGATAGAGTAGAGGAAATAGCTCAAAAGCTGGGGATGTTACTAGTGGGCAAAGAAGAAGTGAATGTTGATACCATTTCTCTAAAACCTAATGTAGAGGAAGAAGAGTAGATAGATGATGCTCGAAATGAGCATGAAAAAATGAAGAAGCTACATTAGGTAAAACATGATAGAGAGAAATGTTGAAGAGGAAATGATCATAGAAGATATTGCAAAGGAAAATACCACCACTCCTCTTTTGATACCGAAATATGAAGTTACTCCTCTGAAAAACACTAAAACATTATAGAGGAATAAAACACACACAAGGTTGATGATGATAAAAATTATGATGTGGAGAATGAAGAAGAAATGATTAATGAAGAAAAAGAAGAAAAGTATTGAGAGGAAGATGAAGAGAAAAACAAGAATGCATTCACAGATGAATAAATAGAAAAACCTATAGAATCTGGTACTGCAAAGGACAAGGGAAAGGTTGTGAAAACTGTTAAGGCTTTAGGTGAATCTTTTGGCTCCTCTAGAGATTCTTTGAAGAATATTTTGAGCAAGCAACCTAAATTCAGACCTATTATATCATCCCAATTGCTATAGTTGATGCAACAAGGAAATGTTGATTTGGACAAGATCTCTCCCATGCAAAAGCTACAACTTGGAGACATTTTTCATGCATCCACTAGAAAGGAAATAATTGAAACACATCAAAAGAGTGATTAAATTATGGAAGAATCAATTGAGGCATTGCAAAATACCATGCCCAAATAAAATGTTGACACCACAATCTCTAGTATGGGAAACTTGAGACTAATAATTGATTCATTCAAAGCTTATGCATCCAAAAAAAAGGAAGAAGTAGAGAAAGAAGTGGAGAAAAGGATAAGTGATAAGAGGATTTTGTAGATAATAGAAAATAACATGCAATTGCACACAAATTTTTCAAAGTTACAAAAAAAGATATAGAAGGATGTATTGATGAGGCAAAGGCTTTATACCAATATGGAATGAAGTGGTCGAGAGCCACATAGAGCATAAGGAAGGAGATGGATGCTATTGAGTCTAAAATTGATTTTTCCTCAAGTGCCTATGATCTAAAACTCGACCTCATAGGTGTAATAAGGAATTCCATCGAAGACATGCATAAGAAGTTCTTCCAATTGCAAGCGCAGAAAAATAAATTATTCTATAGTTTGGAGAGGTAAGGGATCTAGTCTATCTCAGATTCTTACTCAATTCAAAAGCTCTCCTAACTAAAAATAAAGCTTAGAAGATGAATCTAGTGCTTGCTACTTTGGAAGAGGGAGAAGAACTATTGTTAGAGTTTGAAATGTAGAGTAGGCTTCTTGTAGAGGCTAAAAGAGAATAGGATAATGGAAGGCAAGGCTAGGAAGATCATTTGAATAGGTTACATGCATAAACCACCTCCAGTTGATTTACCTTTTACTCTTTTATCCATTTTGAACATTTTTGTTTAGATTATTTTTACATATGTGGATAATACAGAGAAGTTTTCTAGTACATTTTTGGTTTTAACTTCAATATATGACTCAGGGGAGTCAAACCATTCTTTTTAATTTGTGTATATGCTTACATTTTTTGGTGACAGTCGGAACAAATAGAATTGGTGCCCTTTTCCCTTGATTTCAAAGGGGGAGAGTATTTTTGAGAGATTTTGACATGTTTCCATCAATGGCAAAGGGGGATATTGTTGGCAGATTAGAGAGTTTTTCATTGATTATGCTACTTGGAAACATGAACATTGATGGTATGGAAGGTAAATAACAATTTTTTATAGTGTTGTAATTGATTTTAAAAAAATTGTTAGTCATTTTGATGGTTTTGGAGTTGTTAAGGAAGACATTTTTTCCAATCGATTTGGTTTGGAAAGATCAATTGAATGAAAATTTGACTAAGAGTCAAATCTTCCAGTACAGTCCAATATATTGGACATTATGGTTGTGTTTCTGATATGTGGTTGTCATTTATGCCAACACTATTAGCATTGATGATGCTTAAGGTTGTATATGCTGAGGATATTGAGAAAATGGTATTAAACATATGTACTGACAACCAGCGAAGCCAAGAAGGTCAGAAAGGTGAAAATGTCATGTATGTTGATATTCAGGTGTTGCATGCTAATGGGTTTATTATTGAACCTATCTAGTATGATTTTTGGAAGTATCAGCGGTACACATCAAGATTTTTGCAAGTAAAGTGTTATGGTTTTCCTACAATCATTTTGGCGCTGTAGCAGTTGTTCTTGGAAGAGGAAGTTGGAATTATGGTAATTCCAGTTGTTGTGTATGTTCCTGTGATGTTTGTGGATGATTCTAGATCATGTTCTATCTTTTTTGCATGTTCCCGCTATTTGGTGTGATCGTGGTGGAAGATTTTTTCCTTGTGTGCTTAAGTTTTTCATGTTCTTGGTCGACATGATGGTGGTAGCATGTTGCAGATCCTTATTGATTAATTTCTTGTTGTTTGGCATGTTTGAGGATGTTTTTTTGCGTCCTCACTATGTTGTGATGGACTTGTGTTGGTGCGCGTAAATATTTATTCATGTATTGAGGCCGGTAGTTATAATTCATCTATTATTTGTGGCCAGCAAAGTTGTTGATGTAAATCCATGTAGCGGATATATAAGCAAGGTTATTTTTTGGTTTGAATGAAAGTGGGTGGTGTGTTCTCAAGTGTACAAGTGATGTACAAGTGTGAGAAAAGGTCAAATCATTCAAGAGAAGAGAATATTGTGAAAGAAGATTGAGCAAAGTGTATGTGCCTAAACGAAACTGTCATCAAGCTTTTGAAGAATCTACTTTATCAGTTCATTCTACTCAAATGGTTTTAATCTGATTGTTGTATGTAAGGTAGTGAGCCTTCCCTTTGAGTAGTGTGCTCTAGGTAGTGTGCTTGAATTCAAGTGCATTCCTTATTCATTTTTCCATTATACTTTTAATAGGGTATAATTGTGGATTAACCTACATCGTGGTTTTCTCCCTTAACAAGGTTTCCATGCAAAAACATTGGTTTTATGTGTTTATGATGTGTTGTGTAATTATATCCTTCATTATCATTCATCAGATCTAGAATTAAAGGTTAGTAGTTTGATTAAATTTTTTAATTATGCTACAACTGATTCACCCCCCCTCTCAGTTATATCTTTTTTTTTCCAACAATTTGTATCAGAGCTAGTTTGTCTGAAGGTGAAGCTTAACAACTTGAGGTGATCCGAGATAGCATCTTACAAGAAGGATAGTTTGAGATTTGATGGTACAAACTACACCATGTGGAAAGTCAAAATGGAATGTCATTTAAGGTGCATTGGAAAATCCTTTTGGAAGATTAAAAAAGATACATATGCTATTCCTCAGAATGGTCCATCTACTACCAATGAGATTAAAGAAGCTGAAATTAATACCAAAGCTATTGAAGCATTGGTGAGTGCCTTGACAGATTCTGAAATGTCAAATGTGATGGGTTTGAAGACTACACATGAGATCTGGACAAAGTTGGAGTTATTATATGAAGGAGATCCACTTGTGAAAGATGCTAAGCTACAAAGTCTAAAATGAAAATGGGAGGACATGAAGATGAGTGAAGATGAGAACATCCACTCTTTCTCTCAGAAGATAAATGAACTAGTGACAAGCATCAAATGTGTCGGTGGTGTCTTGGATGAAGAAGAAATTATTTCTAAGATACTCAAATATGTGCCTCCTTCCTACAAAGCGAAAGCTCATGCTATTGATGAACTCATGTCACTGATTAAAATAACAAGAGATATTCTAATTGGAAAACTTGCAGCCTTTGAGTTGAGCAAATTTTGTGAATCTACTCCTAAAGTAGAATATGCATTTAAAGCCACTGTATCTAAGAAAAATAAATATGATATAGGAGAAAGTTCCAATAAGACATTTAGGTATGAATATGAGATGAAAAAAAGTGAAGATGAAGAAAGAGAGCTAGAAGAATTGGAAGCACTAATTGTAAGAAGATAATCTGAAGGCTATGGTAAGTACAAAGGAAAGATACCTATTAATTGTTTTTCTTGCAGTAAAATAGGTCATTTTGCATCAAGGTGTTCTGAAAGAACTTCTAAGTACAAGACTGAAGACACTAGATTTAAAAGAAAGTGTTGTTATGTTGAAGAAGGTATAATTGATGATGAATCTGATAAAGACAATGGAAAAGAGGATGACTAGGTATTTATTTCTATCAAAGAAAATGGTCAAGTGTCCATTGAATTTGCTAGTAATGTGAATGTTGAAAAATATCTTGCAATCAAATTTGAAGAAAAGGATGAATGGGTGATTGATAGTAGAGGCTCACATCATATGACTGGTGACAAGAATAAGTTTGTTAACCTGGAGAATTATGATCGTGGCATTGTAAGATTTGGAGACAACACTTCTGGTGTGATTCATGGTAGAGGCACTATTTCTTTTGGTGGTAAGAATAATATTGATGATGTACTTCATGTAGAAGGCTTAAAGTATAACTTGTTGAGTGTTGGACATATGGTAGACACGAGATAAAATCTTCAATTCAAGGATGGTAAGTGCAAGATACTGGGAAAAACAGGAAAATTAGTTGCGTTAGGTACAAAGACAAAAGGTAATATATTTTAGTTGAGTACTGCTAATGGAAGCTGATTTATTTCTCAAATTGATGTAAGTTGGTTATGGCATAGGAGATTGTTTCATGTGAACTTTGATAATACTGTAAAGATAAGTTCTTCTCAAGCGGTCAGAGATCTTCATAAGATAGTGAAACCTACCCTCACTATGTGTAAGGAATTTCAGATGGGAAAGCAAACAAGAAATTCCTTCTAGCGAAAACAATACAACTCTAATGTAGTATTGGAATCGGTACATACTGATCTATCTGGTCCCTCCAGAATTAGAAGTCTACAAGGTGAAAGGTACTTTATGTTGCTTATTGATGATTATTCAAGAATGATATGGGTTGCCTTCTTAAGAGAAAAATATGAAGCATTAGAAAAGTTCAAAAATTTGAAAGTTATGGCAAAAAATGAGACAGGTCTGAATATTATTTTTTTGAGATCAGATAGAGGTGGATAATTCACTTCCAAAGAATTCAATTCTTTCCGTGAAGAGCATGGAATTCAAAGATAGTTATTTTCTCCCCAGACCCCTCAACAAAATGAAGTTGTTGAAAGAAAGAATAAGACAGTTCTATGCACTGCTAGAACCATGATGTTGGAAGAAAATGTTCCTCATTTCTACTAGAGAGAAGCAGTAAGCACTACTATGTACACTATCAACCAGGTAAATGTCAACAATAATTCTGGTAAGACTCCTTTTGAGTTATGGTTTGGTTATAAGCCTACTGTGAAATATTTCAAAAAATTTGGAAGCAAATGCTACATCAAGAGAGATGATGATATAGGAAAGTTTGATTCTAGATGTGATGAAGGAATCTTCCTAGGTTACTCTACTAAGAGTAAAACTTACAGGTGTTTTAATAAAAGGTTGAAGAAAATAGTTGAAAGTGCTAATGTCAAATTTGATGAAGATATTGACAAACCATTTAGATATAATGCCTATGATTCAGATGGTGATCATGATAATTCTAACAATGGAAAAAATGTTTAGTCATAGAGTCAACTACAAATTCTTCCAATGAACCAAGGAAATCAAGAAGAAAAAGCAAGCAAAAATGCAGAAGAAAGTACACAAGAACAAGAGGTAAGAGAAAAATTAAAAACTCCTAAGTATGTAAGAAGAAATCATTCTGATAGTCAGATCATAGTTGATAAGAGTAAAGGTATACAAACTAGATGGAGAATTCTAGAAGAATATTGTTTGATTTCTAAAGTTGAGCCTAAAAATATCAATGAAGCATGCAAAGATGAATATTGGATGGAAGCCATGAAAGAAGAACTGATGCAGATACAGAAAAATGGGACATGGGAACTTGTTCCTAGAGCTAAAGACAAGATTGTGATTGGAACCTAATGTTTGTTTCAGAATAAACTAAATGAACAAGGTGAAGTGGTCAAAAATAAAGCAAGATTGGTTTACAAAGGGTATTCACAAATGGAATGTATATATTTTGATGAAACTTTTACCCCTATTGCTAGAATAGAAGCTGTGAGATTATTTCTTGCTTATGCTACTTTCAAGAATTACAAAGTTTATCAGATGGATGTAAAGTCAGCATTTATGAATGGTGAACTAGAAGAATAATTTTATGTTGAACAACCAGATGGATTTCAATTGACTGATGAAAAGGACATGGTATGTTGATTGAAGAAATCTTTGTATCGACTTAAGAAAGACCCTAGAGCTTGGTATTCTATATTAAACAAATACTTGTTGAATCTTGGATTTAGTAAGGGTATGGCTGATAGTAATCTATATTTTGAATTGGATTAGGACAAAGAACTGATAATTGAAGTTTTTCTTGATGATGTTATTTTTGAAGGTGATGATGACTTGTGTATGAAATTTGTTGATGAAATGAAAAGTGAATTTGTGATGTCAATGATAGGGGAACTCAAATTATTTTTGGGATTGCAAATCACTTAGTTAGAAAATGGAATCTTTATATCTTAGTCCAAATATGTCAAGGAGTTGCTGAAAAAGTTTGGGATGGAAGAATCAAAGCTAGTTGGCACACCTATGGTGACCAGATGCAAACTCACACAAAAGGATGAGACTCCTAAAGAAAATAAAACAAGATACAGGTCAATGATTGGTGGATTACTATATTTAACTCGGACAAGGATAGCTATAATGAATGTTGTGTGTATGGTTGCTAGATTTTAGGCAGATCCAAAGGAATCACATGTAGCTATTGTAAAAGAATTTTCAGATACTTGAAAGGAACAGTTGATTTTGGATTATTGTATCCAAAGGATGATGATCTTATTTTGAATGCTTATACTGATTTTGATTGGGTAGGTGACACTAATGATAGGAAAAGTACAAGTGGTGATGTGTTCTTCCTAGGGAAGAAGTTGGTTTCTTGGTTGAGAAAAAAGCAAAACTCGGTTTCCTTATCTACTACTGAAGCGGAATATATTGCTACTTGTTGATGGTTTTTCTATGCATTTCTCAACATAGGTAATGCACAGGTGCATTACCTCTCTTGAAAGACAATATTACACAATCAAATTGCAGAACACTATCCCAAGGTCTCTCGGATGTCAGGTCATGATGATGCTTGGAATATCTCAATTGTTTGATGTGATTTGCTGGAATCACGAGGTGGTCTTACGTGATTTAAAGCTATAGGAGAATTGGGTCAATGAATGGAGTTCTTCGAATATGAAATTACTGCACTTTGCTGCAGGCTCAGACAACAGTCTTGGACTCCATTGTTTCATCAGATTTGGCTTTACAATGTGCAATGAACCTTAGCACAGGTTGTTTCTTAAAGAAAAGGAAAAGAGGTAGGGAAGGAGGAAGGTTCTTGGATTTGCAACTACCAATGAACAGTGATCATGGAGGTTCCTGCTGTGGATAGTTTCCTTAAATAGGATTTCACTTAATCTGAATTCTCACAATGTCATGAAATCTATGCTATCTTCTAAGGACTGGAGATATTCATCATTAATTCACCATATAAATGTGAAAAAAGACAAAGTTTAAAGAGAAGCTATGAAATTATAGTCCAAGCTAACTTTGCATAGTCATTTACCAGCAGCAAATGACCAAAATTATGGACAAGGAGAGCATACACACAACATAAAGCTTCAAAACCAAAGACAACATACTAAGTCCACTAAAGCTAACTAAAGGATACTAGAACAACAAAGTAACTTGAAGAAAAGTTTTAACTAAGGGGAGAAGAATCATGAAACATGTGGAGAAACCCAGAAATACACCAAGAAATGACTATATTTTCTATTATAATTTCTACAGCATGCCTTTACAACAACTCAACTCTCTTACAATGAGAGGAGGAGAGCCCTATTTATAGTTTTCAGAAAGAAAAATGGGAGGCCAAGATTTGATTCTATTGTGTGTCCAAGATTCACTTTACACTAGGGTTTCACCTAGCCCCAAATATATTACATTTATAAAAGATTTCTTATCTTTTCCCTAAATTGTCATCTAGTGACAACACTATAGCAATTTCTTCTTTTGCTGTTTGCTCTTTGCTGCAACTACTCTTTGAGGAATTCTTCATCGATGGCAGGGTTGCCTTCGCACTTCTTTGAAGCTACATACTCCATGAAACTCAAGATCAATGGCTGAAGCTTGTCCACCTCCATAATATCTGATTGTAGCACTTAATAGCTCCACTCTTGGGAGTTGTTAATGAGCTTCTTCCAGTCATCATCATATTTGGCAACATTATCTCTGAAAAGTTCTTACTAGGCGAAGGCTTGAGCAAAAAAACTCATGAAATCCGTGGTGATTTCAGCTGACACCCCATCCTCCATGTTCTTTAAGAAGTGTGGCTTTATGCTCTCTGGATTAATTTTGACAGCCTGCAGCTCGTACCCCATCATTAGCTTGAGGTACCGAGCACAATCCTCTCTAGCCTCCTTGGCCCATTTGATATCTGGAACTACCCATTCCAAAATCTGCTCTAGCTTTCCCTTTTGATGGTCAAAATCTCACTTCCATACATCCACTAACCAGTGGTCATCATCCTTGAGGGCAAGGTCTTTCTCCCAAACCTTGCTTGGCAATGCGAGTATGGCCTCAATTTTTGGGTAGGCTACTTTGTACTTCCTTGGGAACCCTCGCAGACTTGCTTTGTACCCTCAAGAGTTCTCTGCACTTCTAAGAACTTATTTGTGGTTTAGACTGCCAAGTTGATGCCTATGTTTCCCATGTCTAAGACCTACTGGAACCAGTTTTCCATAGTCTTATCCAAATTCCTTCTCCTCTCCAATTTATTGATCTATTCTTGAGACAACAACTAAGGCGGGGCTGATGATGTGGTGGGCTACTCATCTGGGGATGACCACTACTAAATATAGGTCGTCAAATTGGCCACTTGCGCTTTGAGTTCCTCCTTCAAAACCTTATCCTACTGGATAAGGTGTACCATCATGGTAACTAATTCTTGGAGGTGGTCGACCTTCTGCTCCCTCGTGGCCACTCCCAAATCGATGGTGGAGACGTTATAGGTTATTCCCTATTCTCCAACCACTAGTGTTGCTATTTGTACTACCCTAGATCTAGAGGCATCCATGGTTACCTTCGATCTAATCTTTGGCCTTTTCTCTTTCTTGGTGCTTATTTGTGCTCTAGCCAATATGGCTTATAGCCTTGCCTTAGGATCTTTTAGGGTGGGAGTCTTTTGCTTCAACTGCTTCTCTAGCCAACTAGGTATTTGGGGCTCTCCCTTGGGTGATTCACATTGATTCTTTTTGTCCTCTTTCTCAAGTTCAATGGCCCTAACAAAAAGGCCCCCCTCCTCAGTTCCTGCATCCCCCTTCTCCTCGTCGAAGTCCTGCATGAGCATCACATGCTTGGTAGGAGACTTGGGCAACTATTCGTCAGAGGGATCCTCTCCTTTACTATCCTTCTCCTCTTCATTTTGGTTGTGTTCATGTTCCTTGAGCTTATCTTCTTGCTCACCTTCATGGAGGGATGCTTCCTCATCATGCTCCGGGGTTTGGACATGCCTTTTAGTTGGAGACCTGCTACCTTCAGTCTCAGGAGCAGTAATTTCGTCATCCACCATAAGTCGATCTTCAACTTCCCTATCCTCAATCTCCTTAAGTTGGTTGCTTCACTCAACTTCGAGCTCGGGATCATGTGTTTCCCAGACTAACTTAGTGTCGAGCTCCTCGTTTTCCTCACTGAAATATTCGTAGGCCACCTCATCGATCTCCTGACTTTTGAACAAAGGGTGCTCATGGTATTCAAATTCTTCGTCTTCTAGCCCCTTTGTAGCCTCTAGCTGACGTCGCTCAAGTTCATATGATATCTACATTGTCGCCTCCATTATTGGTGGTTTGGTAGGGGGAGGGAGAGTTGGAGTGTTGGCCATAGCCTGAGCTATTGCAGCTTGCACCATTAGACTAGTAAGCATCCTTGAAAGCTCGGATGGCACATTTTGCATGTATTTTACAAAGGATTCTGGGAGGCTGAGGATAGGCATCGTAGCAGTAGAAATGGAGGGAAGGGAAGGAGAGATAGAGGAAGCAGAGACTGGCAAGGTTGTGGCAGAGGATGAATCCACTGGTATGACCTGCATGACTGGAGAGGTGGAAGCAAGGTGGACAAAGATGTCCACCATAGGTAGGGAAGAAGCGGAAACTGCTAGCAAAGTATGCAGGGCGGTAACAATAGCAGCAACAATTGTAGTAGACAGAGACCTTGGTGGGTCAGACCCCTCCCCTCAGATCCCCTGGGGCAGACCTTTGGGTATCACAGAAGTCCCCATGCCCCTCTTTGTTTTTCTTTGTTTCCTTGGTGGCTTGCCCTCTGATGCCTTTCAAGCATAAACCTTCATTTTGGGAAACTGCTCATTAGCTTCTTTTCTCTTTTTGGTTTTGACTGATGGTGTGGTTTTGGATGTTTCCCTAGTTGCAGCGGTGGCCACCCCACCATCGGAGCCTCTTATTTCACTTTCTAGTCCCTTAAACGTTAAGGCAACTCCTTGTTGCTTCAGTCAGGCCACTTGTTGGTCGATCCATGCCTTCATTCAGACCTCGATGGGTTTGGTGAGTATGTCGAGTTCATCAACCTCTCACTCATCCTAATCAATCATAGGTAGTGGAAAATTGGCAACAGTACTATATCCCAGATCGATCACCATGCTTTCATCTTCTTCAACCTAGTCTAAGACTGGGCACAAGTTGACTCTTCGTACATTGAAGGCAGTCATGCGCATATAGTGTCGCAGCCGCACTTCAAGATCATCCTTGCAATTAGACCAAAAATCCTCAACATTATGGAGGTGGGAATACTCACATCCCACTGCCTTTCTGATATGACCATATGGATCAATTCGAGGCCGAGCCATATATTTTCGGAAGTGGTATTCGGCCAACTCCCTTTCTGAGTATTCTACATATTGGGAGGTATGAATTTTATACATTCCTTGGCCGAGCCCAATGGGGTAAGGTGTACCCACCAGATGCTTGTTGCTCAGGATATAATGAATGTGTCACAGCTGCCAAGTCAGCTCCAATAGTATAATCCAGTCATTGGGGTACCGAGGCAGCTTGTTTGGTCTTTCCATGAATCCTTGGGCACAGATGTAAGCGAACTTAGGAAACTTTATATATAGGAAGGCATATTGTCTAAGGAGGGCCCTAGCACTATGGGAAACTCTTCTCTGAAAGTTTCCTCCTAGAGACCGAATGATGTAGGTGATGAATGCATCATTCACCCTACAATAATCCCTCTTCAAGTTTCGGTACTGTAGTTGAGGGTATTTATCATAAGGCTTAAGCTCTGCTCTCGATGCCTCACTGGGTACTATAGTCAATCCATGATAATTTCATCAATTGGCGAGGGAATACACCAAGTAGGATGTAATGAAGAACTTGGAGGTCTTCTTCAAATTTGTAAATTGTTCGTGGAAGAAATCACTGATTATCTCCCCCCAATAAAAGGCAGTGTCGTCGCCGCGGAGAATTTTCTCCACAAAGTATAACATCCATTCTTGGAAGAAGGTCATAGCAGGAAGACCCATTACTCGGCATAGCAAGGTCACGAGGTCGTGGTAATCCTCAAAGAAATCACTATGAAAAAGCTCATGAGGGAGCTTGCCGACACTACCCGTTTGTCCTTTAACCAGTACTGATTGATTATTTTCTTGCATTTCAAAGGATCTTCCTCCCATAATGCCTTACATTCTTCTATGGTGGGAGTCTCCATGCTCTTGAAGGTAGGAATGTGGAAATTTTCCATTATACCAAGTGGAGACATATCTGCAAGGATATTCCCATCTCGGTCCACTATAGTTCTGGTCTCAGGTTGATATGCCTCTACGCACGCCATTACCAATTCTGGGGCTAGCAAGGCTGGCGGGAAGCCTACAGCTTTGGCAAGTCCACTGTTCCTTATCAACCTTGCATTTTCTATTTTGGGATTCACCCTGACTCTCTGTGTAAACTCATCAATATCAACCTGACCGATATTGGTATCTGTTACATCACTCCAAAGAGTGGTGACTCTGGATTGTAAGGGCACCCCCTGAAAATTGTACCTCATCTGATCCTTGTCCTCTTTTCCTTGGGGTGCCTTAGCTATTCCTTTCCACTTTTCCTAGGATGCACCAGAAGCTTCCGTGCCGGATTCCATAAATCTTGCACAAAAGACATGAATTAGCAACATTGTTATGGGAAAGCGGCCTTGGACAAGTCCCTGCACATCGAGGTTAGATCCACAATCTTCATTCATATTTGATAATCATCTAATATTTGATAAAACATCATTAGAAAGCAAGGCAGGTGACCCCGGCTCCCAAGGCCAGAGTTCCCTTGGTAGAATGCCATTTGGAAGGGTAAATGAGGTATGGGACTCCCAAAGGCATTTCTCGATGTTGGATTTTCTCAATTGAGGTTTGGTGTGAAAGAAGACCT
Source organism: Sequoiadendron giganteum (assembly GCA_007115665.2). Taxonomy (NCBI): domain Eukaryota; kingdom Viridiplantae; phylum Streptophyta; class Pinopsida; order Cupressales; family Cupressaceae; genus Sequoiadendron; species Sequoiadendron giganteum. The sequence continues at coordinate 85,410,460 of CM021105.1, forward strand.
AATTTTAGCAAGTGGGTTGAAGTCCCTTTTGGATTTGGAGGTCATTTCAACCTTCATTTAGGCATTTGGGTATCAGTTGTAGGAAGGTCACCTGAAATGGCACAAGGAAGGCAAAACTTCGGGCACTGGATTCCAGAGCTTGGATTTCCGTCATCGGGAAGCAATTTTGGGTTAGATATTCAAAATGATGAAATGTAAGCGGCAATATGGGAATGGAATTCTGGAAGGTAATCCCTAGAGACAAATTCAGGAGCTGGGAAAACCTAGCGGCGAACAAAGGGTCTGGACTCGGAGGCCGGAAAGTCACTCAGGGAAGGTTGTTTGGAATGACGATAGCGGAATGAAATACCGGAGTCAGAATTTCATAGTCTGAAGTCCAAAGGGTGTTTTGATGATAGTTCTCTACTTAGATTTCATGCTCGGTGAAAAGTGGGCTGGGGTCTGGGAGTCGAAAAGTCGCTCCAGGATAGCCATTCAAAACGACAAAAGTGACATGGAATTTTAGAGGTTTGGGTCTAGATTGAGTTTGGACTTTGATTCCTTCCTTGTAAATTTAAATGGACCTTATGCACTTGGGGTCTGAGGTTCGGAAGGACGTTTGAGGTGGGCCGCCCGAAACGACGAAGTTAAGAGGGAATTCTGAAAACGGAATTCCAAGGGTCGGAGTCTGATGACAGTTTGTTCTTTGACTGATTTTCATTTTTTTCAATTTTTGGAATGGACTTCACAAGCCCGGCATCCGAGGGTCAGAAAATCGCTCAGGGAAGGTTGTTTTAAATGGCAAGGGCACAATGGAATCCTGCAAAGGGAAGTCCGGAGGCTGGGGTCCGAGATGAGCTTGGCCACTGTCAATTTTTTGAAGTTTAAATTTTGCATTTAGTGCGTATGACCGTGGGGAGGCTCAGGCCTGAGAGACACCAGTGACTATTGCAAAGAACAACAGCAGTGGGGTTAAGCTCCATAATTAAATCCTGATGATTCTATGCAATGTTCATGGATTTTAACTGCTGGGTTTTTAGGTGAAGGTACCAATCTACCAGATTTCAACTGATTTTTACATTTTAACTTTTTTTTGACCCACAATTTCATGGAAAGGAGGATGAGGCATGTGGAAGACGAACATACCACAAAATCCTGAAGAAGGATGTCGCTGATTGCGCGGAGAATGGCAAAATGAGAGCTTGGGTGCGGGGGCGAGAAATGTCGGATGTTGGGAAGCTCTTCAAATTTCTCAATCACTTCAATCGCGTGAAAATGATAGTTCAAAAATCCATTTATATAGCCAAAATTGCAATTAATACAACAATTTAATGTTTCGTATGACGGTCAGAAAGTTTGGTGATTTAGAATTCGCAGGCGGCGGCGGGAGGTCCGAGGTCCGATGGCCGAAGAGACGTCCAACCACGGCCGTTTTGAAACTTGCACAACATTAAGTCACACAGCGGAGAGGAATCGGGGGTCTGAGGTCAGGAAGGACGTCGGACGACGGACGCTAGCAACATCAAAACTAGGAAGGAAAACCAGAGAGGGAAACCCGAGGGTTTGGACCCAAAAGGGGTCACAAATGTCAGAAAGGCATTCTAACAAGGGAAACCCGAACTAACTTCAAATTTAGCATATTTAAAGGGGGTCAAGCTTGGTCAAACCAAAGATGTGACTTTGGGAATATGTTGACCCTTTAGGGTGCAAATTGGGCATGCAAAACAAGGTGAATCAAAAAGGGGCCCGACAAGCAAAAGAGGGAAGAGAGGGTCCCTGTTTCGAATGAGGCATGTGGGCAACAAGCACAACACTACTACTAACAACTATACTCAAGTAATGTGGATGAAGCAGATGCTAAGTGATGTCAAGATTGAGTATGAAGAGCCTATTACCATATTATGTGATAATTCAAGTGCCATAAACATCTCCAAGAATCCAGTGATGCATTTGAAGAAAAAGCATATCTCCACCAAGTATCAATTCTTGAAAGATAAAGTGAGTGAGAAAGAAGTCAAACTGGAATATGTACCTACTAAAGAGAAACTTGTAGATATTTTCACTAAATTGTTTCCTAAAGATACTTTTGAGTACCTCAGAGGCAAGTTAGGGGTGATTTCCCCTCCTGATCAGAACTGATGATGTAGGTGTTTGCATCATTCTGTGAATTCATTGCTATATCTTATTCTGGATTGATGTTGTGACTACTAATCAAGGGGAGTAGTCAGATGTTTTAAAATATGTGGTTCAGAGCATGTGAACCTTTACCATTGATGTCAAAGGTGGAGAGAAGTACAAAGTGAAAAAATGCAATAGGAGAGAAGTGTAAAGTGGAGAACCTTTGTGGAACAAAGGGGGAGAAGTGCATTTAGATCCAAGAGAGAAGTTGGAAGAGTTAGTCTGGGTTGATGGTATTTTTTTCACATCATGTGTTGCCATCAATGCCAAAGAGGGAGATTGTTGGACATTGTGGTTGTGTTTTTGATATGTGGTTGTAATTGATGTCAACACTATTAGCATTGATGATGCTTAAGGCTGTATATGTTGAGGAGATTATGAAATATGTATTAAATATATGTGTCGACAGCTAGGGAAGCCAAGAAGGTTAGAAAGGTGAAATTTCATGTATGTTGACATTCAAGTGTTGCACACTAATGGGTTTATTTCTGAACCTATCTAGTATGATGTTAGGAAGTCTTACTGGTACGCATCAAGATTTGTGCAAGTAAAGGGTTTTGGTGTTCCTACAGTCATTCTAGCACTGTAGCAGTTGTTCTTGGAAGAGGAAGTTGGAGTTATGGTAATTCCAGTTGTTGTGTATGTTCATGTGATGTTCATGGATGATTCTAGATCATGTTCTATCTTTGTTGCATGTCCACGCACTTTGGCATGATCATGGTGGAAGAGTTTTTCCTTGTGTGCTTAAGTTTTTCATGTTCTCGGCCGACATGATGGTGGTAGCGTGTTGCGGATCCTTATGGATTGATTTATTGTTGTTTGGAATGTTTGAGGATGTTTTTTTGGGTCCTCACTATGTTGTGACTGACTTGTGTTGGTGCGCATAAATATTTATTCATGTACTGAGGCCTACAATTATAATTCATCTATTATTTGTGGTTGACAAAGTTGTTGATGTAAATCCGTGTAGCAGATATATAAGAAAGGTTTTTTTGTGGTTTGAATGAAAGTGGGTGGTGTGTGCTCAAGTGTACAAGTGATGTACATGTGCGAGAAAAGTTCAAATCATTCAAGAGAAGAGAATATTGTGAAAGAAGATTGAGCAGAGTGTATGTGCCTAAACGAAACTGTCATCAAGCTTTTGAAGAATCTACTTTATCAGTTCATTCTACTCAAATGGTTTTAATCTAATTGTTGTATGTAAGGCAGTGAGCCTTCCCTTTGAGTAGTGTGCTCTAGGGAGTGTGCTTGAATGCAAGTGCATTCCTTATTCATTTTTCCATTATACTTTTAAGAGGGTATAATTGTGGATTAACCTCCATCGTGGTTTTCTCTCTTAACAAGGTTCCCATGCAAAAACATTGGTTTTATGTGTTTATGATGTGTTTTGTAATTCTTTCCTTCATTATCATTCATCAGATCTGGAATTAAAGGGTAATAGTTTGATTAAAGTTGTTAATTTTGCTAGAACTGATTCACCCCTCCCTCTTAGTTGTATCTTCTTGTTTTGCCAACACAATAGTGCATCAATTTTTAGTCCACATCACTCCACAAATGAAGATATAAATTTGTGCTTCTAACATTATTTTTATGGTGTTATATATATCTAATTCCAATATTTCATCATTTTTGGACGATTGGATTGAAAGATATGAGTAATAGAGTTTGGCCTAGAAAATCATAGTTTAATTTATATACAGTATGTTTGTGTGGGAAATTTTGCACGTCTCTGTGGATGAGTTTTCATCCTTGCGATGTCAAAGATAATTTTCTAGATGTTAGTAGAGCATGGGTTCCAAATGGAACCAATTTTTGAGGTCCACATACATTGATATGTATACACAGATGAAGGTTTTTTTTATTACGTGTTATGTGAAGCTGGCCTAATATGTTTGATGCTATGCAAAGGTTAAATAAGTATTGATATCTTATGTGGGATCTATTATAAGTTTATGCCAACCTATCTTGAGATGATTTCATATTTAAATTAGGGCATGTTGTGTGGATGAATTTTTTTGAGTTGACAAGTTATATTCTTAGTATTACATCTTGTTGGGTCTCAAAAATGCAAGTTTTAACCATGAGAGGTTGCCAAGCTCGCACAAAATTTGTGGCCAACGTACAAGGCCAATTAACATAATTGAACCTTTTTCTCTTTAGGCTCTGCTAAACCTAGGCGGGTGCACCTATGTGTACATTGCAGATTTGAAACATATTTCCTGCTCAACCAATCTATTCACAATGGCAATTATAAGTGAATAGATAAAATCATAACTACTACTCCTACTGCACAAAATAAATAATTTAAAATGTTGTTTTTCATGAAATTTATCTTCTCGATTGTGGCAGATTAGTACCTTCTATCCACATGGGCAATGGAGTCAAAAATCAAAAGTTGTATGTGTTTCCTTCTCTAGCTTAATTCAAGTTGTTAGGCACTTTGAAATTCTATGACTGACATATAACTTCACTAAATTTATGACTTGCATAAATTGTGCTGCAATATTTTCTTACCAGGTTCTTCTTTAACTATCCAAAAGAAATCCTTAAATCACTATGACTTATTTAAAAGAATTTAATTTTGACTTGTAGACACTAGTTAATTAAATCACACAAAATGGAATATATTTTGACAAATCAGAAATATACTTAATATACTAATTTAAATGATAAAAGACCTCAAGTTGGAGACAACCAAATAAAAAATATGGATTATTACATCACAACAATGGAACACCAAAAATAATTTCCCCAGTTTAAGAAATTTTCTTCATTGTTGTATTTCAAGAAGGTCTATACATTATTTTAATTTCCCCAGTTTTACTTCTGCAATTATCTAACTACTCCTCCTACTCCCCCCCTTTTCTTTTAACTAATTTTTCAAAATATTAATACAATAAATCCCAAGGGTCACGACCCTTCATCTTCCCGTTACAACCACTTTACATTATTTAGCATAAATTAAAATATTTAATTGAATTTCCTTATCGAAAAATTAAATCTTTTAACATAGCTCTGCATTTTAATTTTATTTTATATCATAACACTTTTCCCCTTTTAATATTCCCTTTTACTTACTATTGTGAAGCTTTCTTCTATGCCCATCACTCTACTACGGTCTTATTGTCTTCTCTTAGTGGTACCATGGTGTTTGACATTTCCTATCACAATTCCTGTCTACCGCGCCACCACGGTCTATGTTTTAACCCTCTACGGTACCACGATGTCCGGTCTTAACTGTTGCTTCACTTTTATCCTCCCTTCCACCGTGTCACCGTAGTCTCTGACTTGACTGTCCATGAAACTGCGGTGATCGACATTAACTACTATCCCCACGCTATCGTGGTCTCCTTTTTGACCCCTGGCGGTTGCATAGTAATCATCTTGACCACCAGCCTCGTTGCTATCTCATTGTCATCTCCATGTTCACCACATCACCGCAGACTCCTCCTTGATTAGCCATGGTATCATAGTAACCGTTTGCATGCCTTTTCTTAACCGCCACCTCTATAGCACGAGCTAGTTTGTGGGAAGCTGTGGTAAAGCAGTAAATGACATAAAAGGTGAATATTAAGGTAGCAGTATAAGGTATACGGTGTTTTAGCACTTTGGATGGGGGCATGAATTGATTTTTTATGAAAAGGTAGGTAAATAATGCGTTTAAATGGGTAAAAAAAACTTGGAATTTTAATGGAAAATTTGGGTTCTAATAGTGGCTCCTGTTCGGGATGAGTGATTTTGCAAATCACTACAAGAATCCAGAATATCACTGGGAGAGCAGACCAAGACAACAAAGGATGTGAAAAATGAATGCAACAGAAGGTGGAGGGAATGCGAAGATGAAAGAGATGGAAAATGGAAGATGGAAGATGGAAATGACCCTACACTACTGCACATTGAAAGAAAACAATTTTTTCAATAAGGGAACTTCTGAGAATGTCCATGTATTGGAAAACCCAGACCCTTTAAAAATTCCTAAACTACGGTGCATGGAAAATAATGTTTAAAGAGGTTTTTTAGGAATTTCCCATGCATTGGAAATCCTTATTCCTCTGTTACAACTATTATGGTCTAAAATTAAAACCATAAATGATGGCCCAAGGCCACCCAAAATAAAATCCTGCACTTTCCTTTGTCATAGACTCTGTTCTAATTTGAGCTCATCAGGTTCCTTTTGAAACTATCCGTTCCAACTGCCTTGTCACATGCACTGTCATTGAAAACCTTAAGGAAATCATTGTGTTCAGCCTGACTAACATTCCTTTCACCACTCTATAATTCATAGTTCCTATTATCATATGGCAAGTCTTTATCACCTTCATCATACAAAGTGTATACAGATTCAATGGAACTTTCATTATTTTTCTCATTATTATGATTTGGGAGCTCCAGTGAAATTTGAAATTCTAAATGTTTCTCTTGGGAATCTAAAATTCCTATCTCATCAACATCTTCTGGAACAATCAAATTAGAAATACTTTCCAGTTATTTCCTATCACCAACTGGTAATGACATATATTTTTGATCCATACAGTCATCCTTATACATACTTGAATTGGGAAATGCTAAACACACATCATTAATAACATGCAAACCAACATCTTTCTCTTGTAGACAAAAATTGTTCAAGTCACATACCTATTCTTCGACATAAATGGATTCTCGATCAGCTTCAAATATCTCTTCATCACTTTGAGAAATGCACATGGATTCATATGAATCATTACACATAGTACCCTCACTATCAAACAAAATGTATGCTAGACCCAAATCTTTAGAATTATCTTTATGTGCACATCTCTGGTATTCAAGAGTTAACAAATATGAAACCTGCTCACTGTTGAGTGAACATGTTTCTTCCAGATTTTAAGCTATATTGTCATCATCTTGGCCCTCATAAGAAATTTCTCCCATGAATTTTTCTTCATTATTAATTGTGTCACCACGGTATTGATCATTATAGTCCTCATCCAAGATGTATGATTGATCCTCCATATCATCACCATCTTCCAAATCTGAAAAATTATCATTAGAAATCCTAGTAGCACATGCTTCCTTTGTTTGTTGCATTGTTTGATCATCCATGATATCACTATTAGATTTATGGTTGTCAGTATCCATATACCTTCTCCCAAGTATGGAACCAATAAGTTTATTCACTACATCAAAGGCACACTGTTTTGATGACATTGACCAATAAATTGATTCATGCTCTGATGCTCTTAGAAATTGTGCAACAAGTGTGGGTCTTGTAGGCCTACAATGAGGAGGTAATTGCATACAGATGTTTGTCATCCTGTTGTATAGAGATTTTACATCTTCTCCCTTATATCTCTTTATGTCAAAAAATGAATCTAAGAGAGAAACTCCATATTCTGATTCTATTATAAAGTCTTGGGTTTGAGTATGTGCATATTCATCCTCCTCCCCCTCAAGTTTTTGATTATGATAGCTTACAAATATTTTTCTAGGAAGGATAGCATAAATTTTCATTTGATGTGATGACTGAGATGCATAAATGTTCTACTGTGAATGGAGCATATTACCTTCATTGCTGAAGTTCTCAGATGGCATTTATGGTGTCCAAGATCTATTGGAATTTGTGTATTCAAATATATCTGAGACATGTTTAACTCCCAATTGTAGAAATCCTTGATTCAATCATAGCATTTGTTGGTAAAATTGCAGGCTTTGTTGTTTCAATTCCTTCAACTCCCTTATTTACTGTTGCCTCCAAACTTCCTCTACCATCTTGACAAGAAAATTGACCAAGTGTTACTGCTCCATAATATCTATGCATTATTTATCAAATTGAAACAGATTCACCACCTACTTTTCCCAAAAGTAGGAAAATGGAAAGGATTTTGATACTTCTTTGGTTTTCCCTAGCGGAATATCCAAAAACATGTAAAAAATTGTTGACTCTATAAATGGATAGGCTGAAAAAACTTTCCTGAGTATATTTCCCTAGCGGAGTCGCCAAACTGTTGGGTCTAAAAAATGCAAGTTTTAACCATGAGAGGTTGCCAAACTCTCACAAAAAATTTGGCCAACGTACAAGGCCAATTAACATAATTGAGTCTTCTTCTCTTCAGGCTCTTCTAAACCTAAGCAGGTGCACCTATGTGTACATTGCAGATTTGAAATATATTTCTTGCTCAACCAATCTATTCACAATGGCAATTGGAAGTGAATAGCTAAAATCATAACTACTACTCCTATTGCACAAAATAAAGAATTTAAAATGTTGTTTTTCATGAAATTTATATTCTGGGTTGTGGCAGATCAGTGCCTTCTATCCACATGGGCAATGGAGTCAAAAATCAAAAGCTGTATGTGTTTCCCTCTCTGGCTTAATTCAAGTTGTTAGGCACTTTGAAATTCTATGACTAGCATATAACTTCACTAAATTTATGACTTGCATAAATTGTGTTGGAATATTTTCTTACCAGGTTCTTCCTTAACTATCCAAAAGAAACCCTTAAATTGCTGTGACTTATTTAAAAGAATTTAATTCTGACTTGCATACACCAGTTAATTAAATCACACAAAATGGAATATATTTTGACAAATCAGAAATATACTTGATATAATGATTTAAATGATAAAAGACCTCAAGTTGGAGACAACCAGATAAAAAATATGGATTATTACATCACAACAACTGAACACCAAAAATAATTTCACCAGTTTAAGAGATTTTCTCCATTATTGTATTTCAAGAAGGTCTATACATTATTTTAACTTCCCTAGTTTTACTTCTACAATTATCTAAATGTTCCTCTGACTCCCTCCCTTTTCTCTTAACTTATTTTTTGAAATATTTATACAATAAATCTCAAAGGTCACGACCCTTCATCTTCCCATTACAACCTCTTTACATTCTTAAGCAGAAATTAAAATATTTAATTGAATTACCTTATCAGAAAATTAAATATTTTAACATAGCTCTGCATTTTCATTTTATTTTATATCATAACACTTTGCTCGCTTTTAATATTCCCTTTTAATTATTGTTGCGAAGCTTTCTTCTATGCCCACCATTCTACTACGGTCTTATTGTCTTCTCTTAGTGATACCATGGTGTCTGACATTTACTATCACAGTTCTTGTCTATTGTGCCATCGCGGTCTTTGTTTTAACTATCTGCGGTACCACGGTGTCCAATCTTAATTGCTACTTCACTATTATCTTCCCTTCCACCGCGTCATCACAGTCTCTGACTTGACTATCCATAGCACCACAATGGTTGGCATTAACTGCTATCCCCGCACTACCGCGGTCTCCTTTTTGACCCATGGCGGTTACACAAGAGTCGTCTTGATCACCAACCTCGTCGCTATCTCACCATCGCCTCCCTATTCACTGCATGACCACAGTCTCCTCCTTGACCGGTCGCGGTATCACGGTAACCGTTTGCATGAATGTTCTTAACCGCCACCTCTATACCACGGGCTAGTCTATGGGAAGTTGCGGTGAAGCGCTAAATGACATAAAAGGTGAATATTAAGGTAGCGGTATAAGGTATAAGGTGTTTTAACACTTTGGGTGGGGGGATGAAATTATTTTTTATGAAAAGGTAGGAAAATAATAGGTTTAAATGGGTAAACAAACTTGGAATTTTAATGGAAAATTTGGGTTCTAATAGTGGCTCCTATTGGGGATGAGTGATTTTGCAAATCACTGCAAGAATCCAAAATATCACTAGGAGAGATGACCAAGATAACAAAGGATGTGAAAAATGAATGCAACAAAAGATGGAGGGAATGAGAAGATGAAAGAGATGGAAAATAGAAGATGGAAGATGGAAATGACCCTACACTACTGTACATGGAAAGAAAACAATGTTTTCAATAAGGAAACTTCTGAGAATGTCCATGTACTAGCAAACACAAACCCTTTAAAAATTCCTAAACTACTGTGCATGGAAAAGAATGTTTAAAGAGGTTTGTTAGGAATTGTCCATGCATTGACAATCCTTAATCCTCTATTACTCCTGTTATGGTCTAAAATTGAAACCATAAATGATGGCCCAAGGCCACCCAAAAGAAAACCTTGCACTTTCCTCTATCATAGAGTTTTTTTTTTTTTGAGCTCATCAGGTTCCTTTTGAAATTGTCCACTCCAACTGCCCTATCACATGCACTGTCATTGAAAACCTTCAAGAAATCATTGTGTTCAGCCTAACTCATGTTCCTTTCACCACTCTATAATTCATAGTTCCTATTATCATATGACAATTCTTTATCAACTTCATCATACAAAGTGTATCCAGATTCAATGGAACTTTCATTGTTTTTCTCATTATTATGATCTGGCAGCTGCACTGAAATTTGAAAATCTACATATTTCTCTTGGGAATCTAAAAATCCTGTCTCATCAACATCTTCTAGAACAATCAAATCAGAAATAATTTCCAGTTATTTCCTATCACCAACTGGTAATGACATATATTTTTTATCCATACAGTCATCCTTATACATACTTGAATCAACAAATGTTGAACAATCATCATCAATAACATGCAAACCAACATCTTTCTCTTGTAGACAAAAAATGTTCAAGTCACATACTTCTTCTTGGACATAAACAAATTCTCGATCAACTTCAAAGATCTCTTCATCACTCTATGAAATGCACATGGAATCATATGAATCATTACACATAGTACCCTCACTATCAAATCAAATGTATGTTGGACCTAAAAATTGAGAATTATCTTTATGTGCACATCTTTGGTATTCAAGAGTTAACAAATCTGAAACCTGCTCACTACTAAGTGAACATGTTTCCTCAAGATTTTCAGCTATATTCTCATCATCTTGGCCCTCATAAGTACTTTCTCCCATGAATTCTTCTTCATGATTAATTGTGTCACCATGGTATTGATCAATGTATTCATCTCTTCTTCAGAAGCATGGGTTGAGTTAATAGAAGCGCATGCCTCACCACTACCTATTCTCAAATGAAATTCCCCACCAAACCTAGTCTTGTTCTTATCCCTCTTCACAATTACTTCAAATTCATAGATCTATCTTATGACCTCTAGAAGTACAACATGATCCGTGGGGTACCTAGGGAGTTTGTATGGATCCTTCTAACAACTGTGAATTCTGATGTATGAAAAGGTGGGAAACTAGATAAACCAGGCTCCAAACCTCTTGATTAAATCCTTGGCATTGTCTGAAATCTGAACATGTTCTACACCCTGCAGTAGCCTAGTGATGTACATTGTGAATGCATCATTCACCCTCCTATATCTTGTGCCACCCAAGTGTGATTGTGGGTACACTTCATAAATTACATCCTACCCAAATACACCCTTTGTGCTCAATCCCTTGTATGGGTGATACCTTTCAAGTGCATACAACAAATAGGAGGTCATTGTGAAGGTCTTTGACCATGAAACATTACACATATGATCATGTATCATAGCACTTATAATGTTTTCCCAGTGGTATTTCATACCCTACTCCATCCTTGCAATGACATGGAACATCAAGTTCTCAAACATTGATGCACTTTTCAATCCCACTACCCTGCTGAGGAGTGTGATAACATAATAGTATTCCTTATTGAACTTAGCTTTGAATAGTTGCTTGGGTAACTTGGAGAACTGGGACTTGGGTTTCTCCAACCAAGAATTTACAACCTATTGGGATTTGATGACATTCTCATCATAATACTTATTTGCTACATCCATATCAAAGGCCACAACATGAGACCTATCAGGCATGTCAAAGGTTTGAGCAATGGAGACAGGATTGAGATTTGCCACAAGTCTTCCTTGAGGACCAACTATCCTCTGTGTGGCCCTATCATAGTGCTTGGAACATTCCAGCACCAACTCATAACACTGGACTGTAGAAGGAAATCCAACCACATGTGCCAACCCAGACTCCTATGTTCTTTTGGCCAGCAAAGAGAGATTTTGTGCTGCCATTCTTGCCTTAACCTCCTCATAATCCCATAGCCCAACATTTGTATCACTGATTCCTAACCAAGAGGAGGTCAGCTTGCTCTCAGAGATTCTGCTCCTGAAATCCATCTTAACTCTCTCTGCTTCAGAGATAGTCGACCCCTGAGGATTTGGATCCATTACCTTACCCTTGCTCTGCCTAACAATAGCCTGATTTGATTCTGCCTACATATAAAAAAGATACCAAAACAAGATCCAACATAGCATAGAATTCAATTAGATCCATCACAAAGGATATACCCATTCCTTAAACAAATCCCAAAGATGAACAAAATCCCCTAAAAACCCATAAGAATCATTTATTATAAAGTTCGGGTTTTCAGCCCTCTGACGGAATTCAGGCTAGAGGGGAATTCCGAGAAATTCTGGACCAAATGAAATCCAGCAAAGTGACCACAAGGAAAATATCCAATCCATCATTTGATCAATCATATTAACCAAGAAATCACATGATACATCTTAGAAAGAGTTAAATCAATCATGAGATGCATAATTATCAACCAAACTTTCATACATTCTTTTAATTCTCCATTTTCAATAAAATCTCGGGGAATTCCACCTTGGACAGAAATCCGCGAAAATGACAACAATTTACAAATTTCAGGAAAATGAAGGGACCATGCAATGTCGGGAAAATCCCGAAGGCACGAAATTTTGTGAAGTCAAAGAAATTTTCACACTTTAAGCCCACTTTTAGGAAATCGATAAGGCGGCGGATATCTCAAGCAAATCCCTAGATAAAGGAAATCTGTGAGGGGCTCAAAAACCTGAAATCTTTGAATTCGCTAGGATTTTGCCTAGATCAATCAAAAAATTTGGAAGTTGGGGATTGCTCTTAGGATTCAGATCGATTATACTACAAGATGAACAATCGAGGTTCAAAATGACCAAAATAAGATCCACTCAACCAAAACGAGGATTTCATTAGAGGAGACCCTAGGAAATCACCATGACAACACAACTTGGATCTTGATTTATTATCTTCATTTCAATTTTCCTCACACGACTCAACTAACAATAGGGATATTATCAAATTGGATGATAGCAACAAGTCGCACTTCGCCTAGGAGACAATTTCATCACAAGTCGAGGAGTTTCAAATTAAACCATAGCTCAGGATAGGGAAGCTCAAAATTAAATAGACATAGGAAAAGAAATGGAAAACCCGCTTGAATTGCAATCATGTAGAAGGAGAGGAGACACGAGCCATGAGGAAGGGCATCAAGCCAACAACCGACATCCCTAGCACTGCTACCAAACCATACCACACCAATATCCTGACTCAAAGCATACACCCAAACAAACTTTAAAGAAGATTCAATTCATTTATCAAAAGAGAGGGTAGCATGTACATACCATGAGGACAAATAAATCGAGGTAGCGACAGTCGAAAAGACACCTAAAAAATCAGGGCAGAATGCAAGCAATCACAAGAAAGCTCAACTAGAACCCTCGACCATGACCTCAAACGCACAACTCAACAACACCAATCCAAAATCAAACTCCTCAAATCTCACAATAAGTCAAATGACATAAACCTCCCCATAAAATGCAAATAAACTCAATAAAGGAAAACTGCAAGACCGTATGAGGCACTTAAATGCAATGACAAGATAACGAACTAGGGGATCCGAAGGAACGATGAAATCTCGGGAAAATCAAGTCCAAGTGGAATTTTGCGAAGTCCTGAAATTTCCAAAAAGTAATACAATGTAGCCTCCGTCGGGTTTCCACGGTGTCCGGGGAGTTCCACCTAAGGGGAATTTTCTCAAAAATAAAGAAAAACCTGAAATTGATCCTAGAATGCATAATTTTCAAAGTACTTCCCTCAAGAGGCATTTGCATGAATAGGATAACCACTTGGGAGAATGCCAAGACAACCAAATCCTCAAAACCAAAGGGGGCAAAACACCAAGAACGAAAGAAAAAAAGAGCAAGAAAGAGGGTCTCTACTTTCAGTGGGGCGTGTGTGCAAAAAGTGCACAACAAATGGTGACTCCACTAGGGAAATGCTCTAGAGAATTTCAAGAACAAACTGGAATCAAGAACCCAAAATCTTTGGTTTCAACCCTTACATCAAGACACCTATGAACAAAGTCTTAGAAATCACAAGCAAGGAAATCTTTTCCTCATGCAAGGAAACCTTTTCCTGTACCAAGGTCCATGTGTGTGTATTTGCATTCATTTCCCATTCTTTAGGTGCAACAGTAACCAAAGCTAGTCTGACCGGGCTACATAAAAGTTCTAACTTCAAAAACAATCTGGATAGAGCCTCGTTGCCAGTCAGGTGTCCATAGCCCTGACAAGGTTATTAGTGTGACCCTCCCAAGCATAGCCCTACTACCAGCTAGGCATCTATAGCCTCGGTAGAGATACTAGGATACCCCTAATAAGGTGAAGGCTTGTTTTGATTTTCCATATCGTCTCTTTTCTCTCCCCTTTTTTTTTAAACATTCTCTTAAACCTTCCTTTCACCTTGTAAGTAATGAAATTCACACTCAGGGAGGAGGACCATAGTGGCACTGAAGCAAAATATAAGATTTTTCACCTGGCTAAATTACACATGAATCGTATGCAACTCCAAAATCCTTAACATTTATGTGAAAATGTGAGACCCGAATACATTCCAAAACTCAACTGAAACAAGTGACGCTAATTCTAAGTACAAGGGACATTAGATAAATGAATTCTACCACTCGACTCTGAAAAAAATGTTAAAGTTTGAAAAAGAAATTTACAGAACAACCCTAGGTGAGTAGCCTGTTACATAGATGCAACAGCCCCAATAAAGCCAGAAACCAAAAGAAAAAAACAAAGCGGAAAGAAAAGTCAACCAAAGAAAACCTACGCTAACCAAAACGAAACAAAACTAAAGAAACCTACACTAACCAAACCATAAACAACAAACAAGAAAAGAAAAGAAAAACCTACTCTAACTATACACAAGAGAGAGTTGCAAATAGCTCAAGATTGGAAGTAATGCTTCAAATACTGCCCATGTATAGGTAGCGGGATATCCTCACCAGTGAGGGTTTTCAAGTGAAAAGCATTATCTCTAGAATTTCTAAAATCTGATAAGGGCCAAGCCAGAGTTTGTCAAATTTACCATGCTCTCCCTTACGGTCATGAGCTTTATACCAAGAGAGAACTAAGTCAGAGATTCTAAAGGCTTTCACCTTAGCTCTTTTGTCAAACCATCTTTTCACTACACCCTGTTGTTTGGTAAAGTTTTCTAGGGCCTCATCTCTCTTCTCTTCAAGGTGTAACAACTCAGCCAGATGGGCCTCATGTTTATCTTCCTCATCATAGTATTCATTAATGAACTGTAAGGTTGGGATCTTCAGCTAGATGTGGAATACAGGTTCCAAACCATACACTAGGTGGAGAGATTCCTATGGATGCCCTTTGTCTGGTACGGTCTGCCTAGAGAGCAAATCTAAGCTAGGTGTGCCAATCCTTAGGATTCTGCTCTAGTAACTTACAAATGACTGTCAAAAGGTTCTTATTGGCGGACTCAACTAGACCATTACCCTGAGGGTAGTAATTCGATGCAAATTTTATGACGATTCCATGATCAAAAGCCCAATTATAAAGTTTCAGTGATGCAAATGCAGGACCATTATCACAAACTAAAGACAATGGACAACCAAAATGATTAATAATACATGATTCAAGGAAATGGATTACCACATCATAAGTACATTGCTTACATGCAATAGCTTTAGTCCATCTAGTAAATTAATCATTTATGGTTAGAATATACCGGTGGCCTACAGAAGAAGATGGTTTAATTGGACCTATGAAGTCCATTCCCCACTGTGCAAATGGTTTCACCTCTATGACTGGCTGAAGTGGAAGGGTTGCATGTTTGTTCTTACTTGTTGTAATCTAACATATATGACAAGTCCTCACATGGTTGTGTGCATCCTTAAATAGAGTAGGCCAATAATAGTCTGCACTTAGGATCTGATTGGTAGTGGATGATGCAAAACCATGGCCTGTGCCATATCTTTCATGGAATTCAATCGTCACTCTGGTAGCTTCTTCCTTCCCCATACATCTTAAATACACGCCCTCATGATTTTTATTATAAATGACACCCCCTTTCATCATAAAACTACCACTCTTCAAGCATAGGGCCTGCCTTTGAACTACACTAAGGTGATTAGGATATTGTTGGTTCAATAAATAATAAATGATTTCATCATACCAGTCACCTAGAGATACCTCTTGGAGGTTATAATGCTAACCTATGAGATCGGGACCTATCTCGGCCATTGTCCTCGTCAGTCTCTACCCTCTTAGTAATTTCATGGGTTGAATCTCAATATCATATTCCTGCAACATAGTTACCCATTTAGCTCTTTGTTCACCTAACCCATTCTGCATTAGCAACAACTTCACCGTAGGATCAGACACTATGGCTAAAACCTTATTCCTCATAATATAGTGTCTAAAATTTTTCACTGCTCTGACCAAAGCATTGGCCTTCTTTTCTACATTATGATATCTCAAATATGTTTCCTTTAAAGGGGCACTCATGAAGGCTATAGGATTCTCAACTCCTTGATTAGACTTTTGGGTTAAAATTCCAGCACAGGAGTCATCAGAAGCAAATGAATATATGTAAAAAGGCTTAGCGTAATCCAGAATTACCAACACTGGAGCCTTAGCAATAACTTTCTTGATTTATGTAAATGCCTCCTTGGCTTCTACACTCCATTCCACTTTTTCCTCTTGTTTCAACATAGCATTCAAGGGTTTCACTATCTCCACAAATCTAGTGATAAACTTGCTGACAAAGTTAATCTTCCCAAGGAATGGCTTCATTTCTTTTTTTCTTGTAGGAGGTTGGATCTTCAAAATAGCCTCTATTAGCTCAAGATCAATGGTGATACCCTATTATGAAATAATATGTCTGAGCAATTTTCCCTCTATAACCCCAAAAATGCACTTCTTCGGGTTAAGTGAGATGCCAAACTCTGCACCTTTGGAATAATTTGCATAAATCTGCTATATGATTACCTCGCTTCTTAGAGAAGACTGTTAAAACATCCATATAAATAATGATGCAATTACCAATTATGTGCTCAAAAGAAATATCCATTTCCCTCTGGAATGTAGCTACAGCATTGATCAACCCAAAAGGAATTCTTCTGTAGAAAAAAGTTCCCCATTTAATAGTGAAGGCAGTTTTATGCCTATCTTCATATTGTACCATGACTTGGTTGTATCCAGAGTACTCATCCAGAAAAGACATCATATGGGATCCATTGACAATCTGAAGTACCTCATCCAATGAAGGAACCGGATAATTATCTTTTTTCGATGCTCTATTAAGATTCCTAAAGTCCACACATAGTCTGATTTCTCCATTCTTTTTCTTCATAGGAACCAGATTCGTAAACCAGGTTGAATGCCTCATTGGAAATATAATTTGTGCTAAAATTAGCTTTTGTACTTCTTTTTGAATGATGGGTTCTAACAGAGCATCAATTGGTCTTTGTCTTTGTCTAAATTGTTTAACATTTGACTTCAAGGGAATGGTGTGTGTAATGATTGAAGTATCATATGTTTTTAATTCTTCATAAATCTAGGCTATCACATCTTGATATGTGTGTATAGCATCAATAATCCCTATCGTTTTTTTAGGATTACATACCTTACCAATAGAAACATTCTTTATGTCATCCTATGTCCCCATGTTGTATGTTTCACGTTGACTACTGAGAGATTACTTTTTGACTTGATATTCCTGGTCCTTTATCTTATCCAAATTAAAATTTTGTTCCAACTACACCATACCTCTTGGGATAGTGTTGGTCTTCAGGTTGATGACCCCTCCCAAGTCCATTTTTTCCTCTTGAGGCTCTACCTCATCAATTACTTGAGAAGAAAACACATCACAACTTGTAATGAAATCAAGAATATGCTTATCATCTTCAAATACTTGGAAATTGGTAATGTTGTAAGGTACCAAAGGACTCGAGTGAGCTCCACAGTAAAATTCTTCAATCCTGAAAGTGATAAAGGTTGGAATGTACTAGCCGCTTGTGTCAGAGAATCTGCAACTTGGTTCTTACTTTGAGGAATCAACTAGATGTTGAAAGCATCAAATCCCTCAATAAGATCCCATACTCTATGTCAATAATTAGTCATCCTTCTATCATGACATGAATACTATTTCCTCACCTACCTGACAACCAACTCAGAATCCCCAAAAACTTGTAATATCTTGACTTTCTACCTTGATGCCATTAACAACCCATGGATTAAAGCTTCATATTCAGCAATGTTATTAGTACATTGGAATTGTAGTCTATGAGCAGCAAAATAGCTCCTACCTTTAGGACTGATCAATTCAAACCCAGCTCTAGCATCTTGCTTAGATTTGGATCCATAAAATCTTAATGTCCAACAGCCATTAGTCCCTAATTGTGTCCAGTCATCTTTTATTTTATTGCAGCTAGGAGGCTCTTCAGGAATCATTGGAATTTTACCCTTGTCATTATTTGGCTCTCCCTGCATATTGGGCTTGATAATTGGGATTGGGTTAATGCACTTTTGTACCTACTCCACAATAGTCTTACATACATGACATTCCAACTCATAGTGGGGAGCATCATGGACTCGACACCAATTAGGAAGCAATAATTCTTCAAAATTCATATTCATGCCTAGCTGGATTTGATTCTCCATACACCTCTAGATGAACTCCTTGAAGTTATCCAGCAAACTGAGTTGCCTATCCTCTTGGTCATTAGTTTCATCTTTTTTCTCACTCAATATTTTAGAACCACTGATGGACTCATCTTGCATCATAAAGATCTCCTCAGACCCACCTGATTCTGATGTAGATTCATAAAAGGGGCCTTGTAACATAAAGACCTCCTCTGTATCTGAGACTGATGCAGCCAACACATAGTTCCCCATACTGACCTTTGATACTAATATCTCATTTGAAGTATTTTGGTACTTAGTGATTACATTACTTCATTTTGGGCTCTCTTTCAATCCTAATATGGTTTGGGACTCCTTTCCATGGTAACCACATGTGAGAATGGTCTGTAGATGTATACCCATTTAATGCCTTAGTAAAATCCCGACGCAAAATCAAACCATAGGTGTCAGGAATATTAGCAACCTGAATGTTGATCACCTGTTGCACCCTAGGATCTGATGCAACCTGCATGGGGATCATATTTAGTTCTCCTACTACACTCACCTCCATCTTGTCTAATTGAGTGACCTTATTTTGAGAGGCTATAGGGGTAATACCTAATGCTTTATAGACAACAAAAGGCTTAACATTTGTAGATGCTCCTGAATCCAACAAATAATTATGCAGATTCTTCCCAAAGATACAAACATAAATCAGAAAGGGAGGGGTTTCCATCTTGCCTTGGAATAAGCTCAACTGGGTTTCAGCTTGTGCAACCTGACTCTTATCCTTATCTTTTCCCTTTTCCGTAGGTGGGACCTATCCCACCTTTGAACTAAAGGACCTGACAACTACTTCATTAGCAGTTACTCCTTGTGGCGTTGTGTTTGAATTGAAAGACCCCAAGAAAGCATTCCTTATAGCAGGGAATCTTAATAATTCAAAATTAGAAAGACTTACCTTTACTTTTCTGAATTCCTCGGTCACATATTCTCCCAATTGCTCCATGTTCATACCAGCATGAGCTTTCGTGCAACAACTAGTCTGTTTTTCCTTTGATACTTCAACATTATTTCCCTTTGATATATTGGGTTGTCCTTTCTTCGCAAAGTATTGTGTTGTCACATGAGGGTAAGACAGATTATTATTGGCTTGTGGATCTATTAGAGTAGTGAATTTTTTTGGAGGGATAGAAGTATTGAAAGGGCCTCAAGATTGTGGACTCCTATTAGGCCTGTTCCTCAACTCATATTTCTTTATGGGTTGCTGAAATATCTGAACTTCTTCAACACCAACTTCCTCCTCATCCAAAGGGCCATTATCATTCTCAGTTTCTTCATTAAACAAATGATATATTTCATCCTCATTTAGTACTTGCTCTATCTCTTTATCCTGGTCACTGGACTCTTCTTTCGGTTCATTCTCCTCACCTTTTGGGAATGGAGCATGGTTAAGTACCATTACTAAGGAATCATAAGGATTTGAGGGCACAATATCTTGATTGTTGGAATTGTTATCAACTTCATACTAAAATATGGAGGCAGCATTATGAAACTCAGGGCAAGCTAACTCAGAGTGTTGGCTTGTCTTATGGAGCCTGCACCATCCAAACAAAGCTACTTTGGCTAGATACACACCACTTGGAGGCTTCTCTTGGGTAGAAGGCTAATCAAATGGAGTGGGAATTCCTCCATTATTAGGTCCAGTATTCCATGGTCTATTATGTCTAGGTGGTTTCCTTCAATCGAACCCATGTCCACATGGTTTCCCTCTATCAAAGTTCTAGCCATAGCCTTATCCTCTTTCAAAATTTTGATTTTTGTCAAAATGTTGCCCTCTATCAAAGTTATGTCCTTTAGCAACATCTTTGTTCTCTCCATGATAGTTTGATTGCATGTTATTCAGTGTAGCCAAGAGTTGATTGTTCTGATTTCTTAGATAGGTCACCTCCATATTCAGTTTCTTCACCTGCTCAGTTAACTCATCCAACTGTTCCTTATCTAGACCATTGTATGGTGTTGAATTCTCATTACCGAACGGGTAGCCTAATGCTCCTCTGGAACCAACAACCTGATTCAAGACTTTTGAATTCTGGAAATATGTAGGAAAACTAGTCTACTATTATGGGTGAAGGGGTTGATTGGATCATTGTTGAGGATAAGAGGTCATTGGTTGAGCTTGATTTATTGGAGGACCTGGGTGTGGGATCAAAGGTAACGGTGGAACTGGATTCATAATGGGAGCATGATTATTCAAAGCCTGGTTAAGATCTTGGAATTGTCCAAGGTGAGTAACAAGTCCTAAGGATGGAAATGGTCCTGAAAAATGTTGCCTCAGATCTGTGCTGACCTTAACAACCTCTATATATGTAGTGAAAAAGGTAGTTGGGGGATTAGTCCTCCATTTAAGGAAGGTGGATGTAAGGCTATCAAGGGCTTCAAAGTAGACCTCTAGGCAGTGGCATCATCTATAGAATAAGGTCTTGAAGTCTAGTGTATGCCCGATAAAACCTATTATTGAAATACCCCATAGGCTAATTAATTTCCCTCTTAACTCTGGTAAATTGCATGTAAAGCTCATTAGCACTAATGAGAATTTTAAACTTCTACATAAATGCAGTCTCTAGTTCTGTCCAATTATGGATAGAAGCAGCAGGTAAGTGATTATACCAATAAATGTCCCCTTCCCCCAAGGAATAAGGGAAAATCCTACATGCAACATCCTCATGGTTGATTCCTTTATCCCTTAAACAGGTCTGGAAAATCTTGATATGCTCCTCTATCGTCCTATTGGGATCATTGGTGTGGAACTTAGAGAAAAAGTGCTCAGGGTTCTTGGGCATGACTTTGTAATCATTGAATATCAAGGGAGATGGGTTATTGGCTAGGAAAGCCATTGGTGGAGGTGGAGGCGGTAATGGCTGATTTATGGTTAGTTGGGGTTGTGGAGTAGGAATGGTTTTTGAATTGGATGAGGATGAGGATGATGAGGACGAGGATGATGGGGATGATGGGAGTGGTTGGGTGGATGATGAGTCTCCCCTTCTCTTGGTCCTTCTTGCCCTAGTAGGAACTTGTAATTATTGAAATTCCTCTTCTCCTAGAGTAGATCTGGTTCTTCTTTTGAGCCTCTCAGGAGAAATGGGATCTACATAAATTGATCCATCTTTCTTATTTAGCCCCTCCCTCTAGCGCCAATTTGTTGATGGTGTTTTCTGCACAACAAAAACTTAGACATAATATGATATCCTATCTCTCTTGAAAGGTAAATCTATATGAACAAAGAGATAACCCCAAGGTCTCTAATGTCAGGTCTTAACAATGCAAATAAAACAACTCAGAGATAATGTGAAAATATTGGTAATCACAAAGGGACCTTACTACAAGCAAATTCTGAACTCGAATTTATCAAATCTAGCAATATGATGATACTTCAAATCCTAAATCTAACCGAGATAATAAAAGAAATAACAAAAGATAAGGTTTTCAAGGAGATTTCTAAGATTAATTCTAATTCTAAGATTAACAATCCAAACGATAAAATGCTCGAAATGGACCAAGCCCTCAGAAAATAATTCCTGTTTGACCTAGATAAATTTGCAATCTTACAAAAATAGTGCAATCTTCTAAGGTATTAAAGATTTTCAGATTATGAACATTCATTCAAAACAACCCTATTTCAATTGAAATGAAAAAGCATTCATAATCGAACTAAGCACAATTTTAAGTCCAGGCTAACTTTGTAAAGTAGCTAACAATCAACTAACTGCAAAAACTATGGACTAGAGATTGCTGCAAACACTTCAAGCATCAAACCCTAAACATCATCAAATCATCTAACATCAAATAAAATTAAGCAATCTTAAAGATAGAATATCAAGAACCATGCCAGATAAAACTCAACACAAGGAAGGCACCAAATCAAAATGTCTTTACCTGTATTAAATCATCTAAAGTGGCAACAATTCTAGTCTTTTGTTACATCATTTGCTTGAAAGATAAACTAAATTCTAACTAAATTTTGCTCTGATCTCAATTCTCTCTAATACAAAAATTTTCCAACTCCCTACAAATGAGGCATAATGCCAAACTTATAGAAAATCCCCTAAGACATGTCGGCCAAATTATGTTTACAATAAAAAATGGCCGAAAACTGGTCGGCCAAGATGAGTTCGAAAATAACATGAAATGTGCATTAAATGCAACAATTACATCCAAGTCGGCCTGAGATCTCCAACATAACCTGATCTAATGCATGCAAAGGAAGAGGAGAAATCATAGGGAAGCACAAATCCCAATGAGGCGTTGCATTAACTACCCTTTCCCTTCTCTTTATCTTGACCTGCCCTATCTTGTATCATCGAAAGTACCTTCTCCAAGTCGACAATAGGCGGCATAACTAATACCTTCATTCTTCTTTCTATGGAATTAATGTTGTCCCTTGATTTATTGAGCACCCTATCCCATTCCACCTTTTGGGTCTTGTATTTATCAATTATTGCAAGGTATGTAGCTACATCATCCAGCAGGTGCTCGGTGACTTGGTCCTCATTGATTGGAGAATACACTTCTCGCCACCATTTCCTCAACTATTCCAGGCTCAGATGCTTCAACACAAACTTCTTTCTCCCAGTCATAACCTCAAAGAAGGAGATGTATTTGTTGTAAATTTCAGTCAAGGCATCCTCAATCTGCCTCCCCTATTTATGTACCTTCTTCAAAACTCTTTGCCCCATTTGCAAAACCTCAAACCATTCCTAGGGTTCTGCTGCTTTGGAAGAAGGAATAATTCCATCTTCTACCAGCTTCTCTTTAGTGTAATCCATGATGATTCTGGCCTTTTGCAACAAAAGATCCATATATTCCTTATCCTGGGACAATACATTCTTTAGCTAGTCAATTGACCTCATAGCATCCCCATCAGTTGACAAAATATCCTTGATGGCATTGTCCTCTTGAGTTTGCACTCCCTGTAACCAGCATGTTGTAACATAGGTAGTGACCTTCATATTTTCTAACTCAACGATTGTTTCTTGTGGCAAGAATCCTGTAGCAGATGATGAGGAGCTAATGGATTGCAAGGGTTTCATCAACTCTTGCAGATATATTTTAAGTTTATCATTTTCTTTCTTCAATTCCTACTTGGTCTGCACCTCCTTCCTTAATCTTCCAAGGATTAAAAAACTAGAACCCTAATATTCTTCAATATCTTGTTCCATGGAAGCATGCCCTAGGTTGAAATTTTGCACATTGTAATCATTCCCAGTCACATTGTCCTTATTCTTGTCAGGAGCAAGAGTAGAAATGTGGATCACCCTTTTATTTGCCTCATCTCTTTCAATCCTAGAAATAACCCTTTCTTTCTTCTTTACTTTTTCCTTTCCTATGTTCGCCAACAATTCATCCCAATTGGGAAGAGTATCATCCACCACAATTTTTTTTCTCTTCAAATTCTTGTCCAACCACCCTGGGACTGTGGGTCCGGTTGTACATTATCTTGTCCAAATGTATCTTGTTGAAATTTGGATGCATCTTCATCCAAACTCTGCTTCTCAAGAATTTCCTCAGCTGTATCCTCTTTTCCTTTGTCATGCTCTCCTTTTTCATGTAGTAGTGAGGGAATCCTAGCTGGTATTTCCTCTTTTTGAGGAGGTCTATCCTCATGAACCTCTGCAAGTGAATCCTCATAAGCCACCAAAGGAGACTGCATAACTTTCTCCATTTATGCCTCAGCATTGTAGAGTTCTCCCTCTTGGAATCCCTCCTCTTTATGATCGTGGGGATCCTCGACATCCTTTGGTTCATCTGGCACATTTCCAGTCTCATGAGAAAGAGGGACATCCTCATGCTTAGTAATAGGAGTAGGCATGGGAAAACCTCCCTTTGGTGCACTATCCTTGGGTGATGGAGTCCTTGATCTCCTAGTATATACCTATGTCTTTTCTCCCGAGCTCTCTACCTCTACCACTAGGGGTTCAACTTATTTATCTACCTTAGAGGTTTCCTTCTCTTTCTGTGACAACCTCACAATTTTCCTTTTCTTGGGCAAGAGAACATTGGCATTCCCTTCCTCATTTCCTTATTCATCATTCTTAGCCTTTTTCTTCTTCGAGACATGTTTCCTTTTCTTGGCTATAGGCTTTCTTTTCTTTCCTACCTCCTCTGCCTAAACATCTTTAATTTTAATCTTGAACAAAGTTCCCACCTTGGTTTTACCTTTGGGGTCCTGTTCAGGTGATTCCTCAAAAGTGGAGTTAGACTCCAAGTCTCCCATTAGATCATAGGTGTACTGCACACCCTCACTCTCCAACTCCAACATCTTGTGCTTGAGCCATAGCTTGGTGTACTTAATTACTGGAGTCATGATTTGTTCTAATTTTGTCTTCTCCTCCTCCATCCAATCTACTTCTCCAACTTTCTTATCCTTCACAACTTCAAAGTTATGGGCTTGAATTAAATTTTTGTCTTCCTCAACCTGATCTAGAACGACCTTTATGTTGTATAGCCAGACCAAGTTCACTGTTAGCCTAGAGAAATTCTTCTTTCTGACTTCAAACTCACCACTGATGTTAGCCCAATAGTCTTCTATGTCATCCTTGTGACTCTACTCTCTGTTGGCCTTCCTCTGTGCTTCACCAGTTATGTCAAATTTGTATCTCTTGGAATGGAAGGAAAGACCAAGAGTACTCATCTCTTCTTCAGAAGCATGGGCTAAGTTAATAGAAGGGCATGCCTCACCACTACCTATTCTCAAAGGAAAGTCCCCACCAAACCCAGTCTTGTGCTTCTCCCTCTTTACAATTACATCAAAGTCACAGATCTATCTTGTGACCTATAGAAGTACAACATGATATGTGGGGTACCTAGGGAGTCTGTATGGAGCCCTCTGACAACCATCAATTATGATGTATGAAAAGGTGGGAAACTAGATAAGCTAGGATCCAAACCTCTTGATTAACTCCTTGGAATTTTCTAAAATCCGAACATGTTATGCACACTGTAGAAGCCTAGTGATGTACATTGTGAATGCATCATTCACCCTCCTATAGATTGTGCCACCCAAGTGTAATTGTGGGTACACTTCATAAATTACATCTTTCCCAAATACACCCCTTGTGCTCAGTCCCTTGTATGTGTGATACCTTGCAAGTGCATACACCAAATAGGAGGTCATTGTGAAGGTCTTTGTCTATGAAACATTACACATCTCCTCCTATATCATAGCACTTATAATGCCTGCCCAGTGGTAGTCCATACCCTTCTCCATCCTTGCAACGACATGGACCATCTAGTTCTCAAACATTCCCACACTTTTTAATCCCACTACCCTGCTGAGAAGTGTGATAACATCATAGTATTCCTTCCTAAACTTATCACTGAATAGTTTCTTGGGTAACTTGGAGAAGTGGGACTTGGGTTTCTCCAACCAAGAATTGACAACCTGTTGGGATTTGATTACATTCTCATCATAATACTTATTTTCTACATCCATATCAAAGGGTACAACATGAGACCTATCAGGGATGTCAAAGTTCTAAGAAATGCACATAGGATTAAGATTTTCCACAATTCTTCCTTGAGGACCAACTATCCTCAGTGTGTCCTTGTCATAGTGCTTGGCACATTCCAACACCAACTCATAACATTGGACCGTAGAAGGAAATCCAGCCACATGTGCCAACCCAAACTCCAATGTTCTTTTGGCCAACAAAAAGAGATTATGTGCTGCCATTCTTGCCTTAAACTCCTCATAATCCCATAGCCCAACGTTTGTATCAGTGATCCCTGACCAAATGGAGGTCAACTTGCTCTCACAAAATTTTCTCCTCAAATCCATCTTAAATCTCTTTGCTTCGAAGATAGCCGAGCCCTCAGGATTTGGATCCATTCCTTTACCCTTTCTTTGCCTAGCAATAGCCTAATTTGATTCCGCCTACATACAACAAGGATACCAAAATAAGATCCAACATAGCATAGAATTAAATTAGATCCATCACAAATGATATACCCATTCCTTAAAAAAATCCCAAAGATAAAAAAAATCCCCCCAAAACCCATAAGAATTATTTATTATAAAGTTTGGGTTTTCAGCCCTCTCACAGAATTTAGGCTGGAGAGGAATTCCAAGAAATTTTGAACTAGACAAAATCCAGTGAAGCGGCCACAAAGAAACATCCAATCCATCATTTGATCAATCATATTAACCAAGAAACCACATGATGCATCTTAGAATGAGTTAAATCAATCATGAGATGCATAATTATCAACCAAACTTTCATACATTCTTTTAATTCTCCATTTTCAATAAAATCTCGAGGAATTCTACCTTGGATGGAAATCCGCGAAAATGACAACAATTTACAAATTTCGGGAAAATGAAGGGACCAAGAAATTCTGGGAAAATCCTGAAGGCACGAAATTTCGCAAAGTCAAAGCAATCTTCACACTTTAAGCCCACTTTCAGGAAATCGATACGGCGATGGATAATTCAGGGAAATCCCTAGATAAAGGAAATCCACGAGGGGCTTGAAAATCTGAAATCTTTGACTTCACCAAGATTTCACCTAGATCAATCAAACTATTAGGAAGTTGGGGATTTCTCCCAGGATTCAGATCGATTATACTGCAAGATGAACAATCCAGGTTCAAAATGACCAAAATAAGATCCACTCAACTAGAAGGAGGATTTCAACAGAGGAGACCCTAAGAAATGCGATGAAAACACAACTCAGATCTTGATTTATTATCTTCATTTCACTTTTTCTCACACGACTCAACTAACGTTAGGGAGATTATCAAATTGGATGATAGCAACAAGTCACACTTCGCCCAGGACACGGTTTAATCACAAGTTGGGGAGTTTCAGGTTAAACTAGAGCTCAGGAGAGGGAAACTTGAAATTAAATAGACGGAGGCAAAGAAATGGAAAACCTGCTCGAATTACAATCATGCAGAAGGAGAGGAGATGTGAGCCATGAGGAAGGGCATCAAGCCAACAATCGGAAACCCTAGCACTGCTACCAGACGATACCACACTGATATCCTAACTCAAAGCATACACCCAAACAAACCTTAAAGCATATTCAATTCATTTATCAAAAGAGATGGTAGCATGTACATACCATGAGGAAAAATAAATTGAGTTTGCGATAGTCGACAAGAGACCCAAAAAATTAGGGAAAAATGTAAGCAATCACAAGAAAGCTCGATTGCAACCCTCGACCATGAGCTCAAATGCACAACTCAATAGCATAAATCGAAAATCAAACTCCCTAAATCTCACAATAAGGTAAATGACATAAACCTCCCCATAAAATGCAAATAAACTCAATAAAGGCAAACTACAATACCGTACGAGGCACTTAAATGCAATGACAAGACAATGAACTCGGGGATCCAAAGGCATGACGAAATCTCAGGAAAATCCAGTCCAAGCGGAATTCCGTGAAGTCCAAAATTTTTTGGAAAACAATACAAAGCAGCCTCCATCAGGTTTCCATGGTGTCCGGGGAATTCTGCCCTAGGGAAATTTTCCAAAAAATAGAGAAAAACTTGAAATGGATCCCAAAATATAGAATTTTCAAAGTGCTTACCTCAAGGGGTATTTGCACGAATACGATAACCACTTGGGAACATGCCAAGACAACCAAATCCTCAAAACCAAAGGGGGAAAAACACCAAAAATGAAAGAAAAAAAGAGCAAGAAAGAGGGTCTGTACGTTTAGTGGGGCGTGTGTGCAAAAAGTGCACAACAGATATCAAACCCCTTTCCCCCAAAATTTAGGGAAAGGATGAGCTGAGATAAATGATGATATGGTTCTCCTTTCAATATGAAAAAATGATTTACATAAATTGCAATACATGTAATAGTGAGTATGCTATGATTCTACAACTATCACTTTCCAAGGAGAAAAGTGTTTGCATGCTATCCGATTATATAGATAATATCATTTTCATGTATCACCTTCTTTAAATCATGTCACTCATCAGTAAGATGCCCAAGAGTTCCATGATATGCACAGTAAGACATGTTTGTATTTTTTATTTTTTTGTTTTCTCAAATAGGTGGTAATGTAATCAATCCTAGACAAATAATTTTATCTATTTTTGGTCATTTTCAATTATAGTATGTAAAAATGATAGCTTTTTAAGTTTATAGGGCTTTCTTTTCTTACTTTATTGAGCAATTAGTTGATGTGGAGGGGGATCTTGATATCTTAATCCCTTGGTATCTTTTGATGGTTTTTTTTTTTTCAATTTATGGATATCTTGCTCATCCGTTATCTCACATCCTTGTTTACTTAATATTATAAATGTTTGACCATAACTCTTGTCTAAGTTGATAGGTGTATCAATATCTTTATGGGATTAGGATAGAACAGTATCATGTTTTCATTTTCAATAAGTTTTCTAATGTTTGATGTTTGAGGGTTGTTGTGTGATTCAATCTCGAGATATAAAAGGTTGAACATGTCAAGTGGTGGGATGATAGGCGGTGTTGTTTGTTGCATGGAGAGATAGAAGGATGATTTTTTTCTCAAGGTTATACAAGGATGTTTTTATGAATTCTTGAATGCTCTCTTCATATTGGCCTAAAATGTCTATCTCATGAGTATATTCATTAGGATGTGAATGTTCATGAATGTTTTCAATTACATTAGGATCATCACCAATTCAAAAACTTGAAACATCAACCAAATATATTAAAAAATTCCATATTTTACCAAAACACATGTCCATGATGAATATTTTCTTTTAATGTTAAATGAATGAATATTTAATACAACTTTTAGATCTAAAATATGATAATTGACTTATTTTAGATTCAAAAACATAAAAATGAGTACTTTTGAAAGCGAAGTTTGATTTCAAATAATGAAATATCTTTCACGAATTGAATTAAATGAAAATAACTATGGAAATCTATAATTTCTTAAACTAAAACTAAGAGATATAGGTTGGAATAGATTGATAATTTAGATAAAATAATATGCAAAAATTTGGAAAATCACCTATACTAGGACATGTTCACCCTAGGGTGAATGAGTCCTAGGACAAGGGTCTAAAAAATTTAAATCAAGGTATTTAACTTGATACTTAAGCTCATTGTTCCTAACAATGCACTTCTTTACAATTTTTCTAGAAATATGATGAAAATACAAATGGAATTTAAATGACAATGTACAAACAAAATGAGAACTGTTTTGAGTGCAATTTCAAATGAAATGTTGATCTAAATGACTGAAACACACTTTAATACAAGCTATTATGTAGAATTTATATAATATTTAGATTTTTGTGAACTTTAATGACACATGTAATATGTATCCCTAAATGAAATGTGAAATAAGATGATGTAAAACCTAGATCTACGATTTCAAGGATCTCCAAATTAGAAAAGCTATGATGTAGGATGTTGGGTTCACCAAAATTAAATGTTGGGAAAGGGGTTCCTTAAATAATAAGGGACTATTTTCTCTATTTGTGTCTTTCCATAAGGAATTTCATTAGGAAATAGATCACAAGGTGTAAATATTGACTTTCAACCTTAGTGGTGAGCTAACCAAACCTAGATCTTAGTCCTTAAGGCAATAGGAAAAATCAGAAACCAAATTGAAATGATATGCAATGCTCGACTAAATGAATTATAATACTTTGAACATGAAATTAAAATTCTTGAAAGTATAAAAATTGAAACCACAGTTTGAAATAATATATGAGAAGGGTAAGGACACATGTATACTCACCAAAAGTAGGTTTTGAGCTGTGTCAAAGGATAGGTTCAGCCTAGGGAAAATGGGTCCTAGTTAGGGCTTCTTATAGTTATTTTAGTAGTCATATGAGGTAGGATCTTAGTCTTTTTTTTTCATAGGTTCCACTATCAGAAAGTTAGAAATAAATTCTACAATTGAGTTTTCGTGGCTTAACAACAATGATGACAACTTACACAACAATGGAATTTTTTTCTTCATGGTTTTCAATCCTTCTTCAACTTGTAATCTACACATACAAAGAGGGTAACATTATTTTTTTTGAATGGGGATTTTCCTTAGTCAAACCACAAGTTTGGTAATTAAACCTTGATATAAAGATAATGGCAATGGAGAAGGAAATGATGAATGAACACTTGCTTGCTACAACTCACCAAATATTCAATGGCTTCCCTTAAATGACTAAAGACAAACACATCTCTCGAAGTAATCTTGATCTTGCTTTACATGATGGATTTGGACACTTGCAAATTCCTGGATGCTTTAGGATCAATAATGAATATTAGCCTTCACAAGATGACAGGAATACACATAAGCTTGAACATGATGATAATATCTTGATTGCTACAATAAATGACTGATAAATCTACTCTTGAATGCTCTTGACAATATTATTTTCTCATATGAAGTCATGTAATTGATCCTTAGTGTTGTTTAGATTTGAAATGATAAAAATATTATGTATTTATAGTTATTTATCTAATTTATTGAAAATTAGATTTCAAAAGTTGACAATTGAATTTCAATTTGAATCTTTAAAAGAATGCCATAAGTATATTTTAAAATGGACCATCCTAGGACTTAAAATGGGAACCATTCATCATTTATCAAATGGTTCATAGCCTAAAATTGTAGGACATTCAAATTCCAAGGTGATTAAATATTAATTAAATTGATTAAATTTTGTTTTCCCTTTTATAAAATAGGAATAATTAGGCTTTGGAATGCATAATTTGTTAAATTAGAGGCTTAATTAAGTCTAATAAATTAAGGGACCCAAACAAAGTGTGGCATTATAAAGGGTATACAATTTATGACATTATGCCAACTACCAATCCCCTCCAAGTGGAGGCCAAGCTCTTTCTAGTGGGAGAACAAACCTATAGGTCCTTAGAACACATATGACCAATCCTTGAAATGCCACATACAATAAAAGCATAATCCATCTTGTTTGTATTCTAATCACATCACAAATGATGCCTCACACTCAATTAATTAAATCTAATAGAGAAGATTCAAATTGAAAGTGATTGAGGAGGGGATTCATTTGTTAATGAACACAAAGGAAATAGGGTTCCACCTTTTGGGAGATAGAACTTAGGACCTATTTCACACTTTAATCATTGGGAAACTAGGATCCATCAACCAAGTGACTCAATTGAGGGAAGCATTTATACTAATAGGACTAGTAGAAGGTTTCCTTAGTTGTTATTAACGGGGGGTTCACCATTAAAATGAAGTTTCAAAGATGAAATTTAAGAACTAATGTTTAAACCCTAGAAACTTAAAACATGAATTTAGATTGCAAAAGAGAGAGATACAGAAAAGTACCCAGAGGATAGGAGATGTCTAAGTAAGATATGAAAACCCTAAAATCTATTGTTTCTGAAGTGCATTGGGACTCATATGCCACACTAGGAAATTTAATCTTTCTATAGAAATCTAGGCAGAATCTAGAATCTTCATCATAGACAAACTAGGATCTACAAAAAACTGCTGAAAAGAGGTATATTGAGACTCATACACCCAAGGTGGTGATTTAGTCCTAGTATAAGGGTTTTAATAAAACTTATGTAGCCTTAAGTGATCTTCTATATCCTTCATCTTGTCTAATCTCCAAGTTAGAAAAAGTTTGAATTCCGATCTATAGGTGAGTTTTCATGAAGATGACAACTTTGACAACTTTCTTCAATCTTGTAACTTGTTCTTCAAAGGATCTTCAAGCTCTAAACCACCTATATTTGCAATCACATATGAAGAAAGAAATTTTTTGTTGTGCTAGGGAATAGGGGTTTACCTTTGTCAAGCCTCGTTTTGGTAATTAAACCTTGAAATGAAATGAAATAAAATGAAGGAATGATGAATGAATAATATGAAATTTT
Source organism: Sequoiadendron giganteum (assembly GCA_007115665.2). Classification (NCBI taxonomy): domain Eukaryota; kingdom Viridiplantae; phylum Streptophyta; class Pinopsida; order Cupressales; family Cupressaceae; genus Sequoiadendron; species Sequoiadendron giganteum. Next base: position 85,443,129 of record CM021105.1, read on the forward strand.
GTAACTCATCAAATGCTTAAAATAAAGGCTACAAACTTGTCTTAAATGGCTCCAATGAATGTGGATATTGATTCTTGATTGTTGATATAAGATAATCAGGGATAACTTTAAGAAACTCCCCCCTCGGCAAAGGTGTAAAATCCTGGTGAATCTTCATGAATAATTGGTAAAAATAATAATCACAGTGGCGAATCCTAGTGAATAATCACTAAAAACATTAATAACAATGGCAAATCTCTCCTTTAAAAATTTGCATAGTTGGTCGACACAGTTGCCCCATATATATATATATATATATATATATATATATATATATATATATTAATATTGAAGTACGAGCTCGGGGGCGGTAGCCACCGGCAAAGTCAAGGGGCAATGTCCCTTGCAGGGGTCAAGGGGGCAGATCCCCCTTATGGGGGTTGATGGGGAAATGCCCACTCATGGGGTCCGGGGACAGCGGCCCCGACGCACTCTTGAGCTTTTAAATCGGACGGCTGCAAGTTCACTCTGTGAGTGAATATCGCCGTGAGTGAACATCATCGATGGGACACTTAGGGATGTCCCGTCGATACAATGATGATGACGTATGTCATGAACTATTGGAAACCATGAAAAATGGAGATCAAATAGAGCTCTGATCGGATGTCTTTCTAGGAGCTTCGTGTGAATATTGTAGATTCCCTTCATGATTCTCTAGAATTACACAAGTGGTGTACCTATGCCTTGGTGGACCCCAAGTGGAGTATGGAAGCCTTATCAGCATGAGTGAACATCATCGGTGGGACACTTAGGGATGTCTCACCGATACAATGATGATGACGTATGTCATGAACTATTGGAAACAATGAACAATGGAGATCAAATAGAGCTTTGATCGAATGTCTTTCTGGGAGCTTTGCGTCAATATTGTAGATTTGCGTCATGATTCTTCGAAATTACACAAGTGATGTACTTGTGCCTTGGTGGACTCCAGGTGGAGTATGGAAGCCTTATGGGTGTGAGTGAACATCATCGGTGGGGAATTTAGGGATGTCCCGCCGATACAATGATGATGATGTATGTCATGAACTATTGGAAACAATGAACGGTGGAGATCAAACAAAGCTTTGATCAGACATCTTTCCGGGAGCTTGGCACAAATATAGTAGATTCCCTTCTTGATTCTCCAGAATTACACAATATTACTGGAAAATATTATTAATATTTTTAAATTTTACTATATAAACTATTGGCGAATCAGTGTCAATGATGCATTGTTTACATGGCAAATTAATCGAGACAAATTTTTTTTTTGTAAAAACTTGGCGATTCAGTCTCCATTTTAGCTTGTACTATTCACCATTTTTGGAGCTCTCGATTTCTATTATTCGCCAATTGGGGAAGATTCGCCACTAAAGTTTTCCCTAAAGATAATGTCTTTGAGCGGTTGCTTGAATGATGAAAACCTACATTAGAAATGTTACCTCAAAATAACAAATGATGCATGAATCTTGAATGCTACAAAAAATGCTTGATAATAAACTCTTGAATGCTCTTAAATTTTCTATAATGCTTGAATACTTGAAAGCTTAAAATTTGTTTGGAGAAATTATGTAAAATAACCTTGTATTTGTACTTTTTTATTGCAAATTTCCTAAAATTACAACATTACAATACAACATTAGATCTAGGATAAAAAGAGCTTGCCAAGAATTTCATTTAAAATAGGTCTTGGTTTAAGAAGGATTCATATGCCACCTTGGGCATATGAGTGCTAGTGTCTTAAACATAAGACACAAACTCCAAGAAATATCCTTTTTAATCCATTGTTTATAAAAGGCCTCAAGACCTAGGTGAGACCCATACGCCCAAGGTGGCGTATGAGTCCCAAATCACTAGATATAGAACAGACAACCTCAAACATTGAATCATGATTTTTCATATGTTAAATTTCAAGATTATCCTCTTAAAACTGCATTTAATAAGGCTTATGGATGCAAAATAGGAACAATTAAGGCATAAAGAAGCCAAATTTTAATGAAAGGGGCCCAAAACTTAATGTGAATATGTAAAACACATTACAACACCAAATTAAGGCATCACTTATCTCATTTTGTGAGTTATTCCAAAATTAAGTGAGGAAAAGGGATACTTTTTCCGTCACTAAATTTAGCCCCCACTTTAGTGAGAGAATGAACTTGTGTCAAACTCACACTAAAGTGGAAAAATTCACATCAAGAGGGGTCCAAGTGTACCAATGTGGATGGTATAGGATGACCAAGATCAAGGAGGTAGCCAAGCCCCTAGGATCCAAGATCCTATGTCATGCCAACATAAGCGCAAAGAGACACACACAAGGGTTTATCATATGTAACATCAAGATACACAAACATACAATGTCAATGAGTAATAGAGAAAAATACAAAAATAAACAAAAAGAAAAGGGAGTGGATCAAGCCTTGACTATTTTTCCAGCACAATATGGATCAATCCTTAGCTATTTGTCCAAAATGCATGCTCACTCAAAGGCAACAAAAATTCAAGTTGTCTAATGGGTGAGTATCCAAAAATGGTGGCTTAGTGATAAAATCATGCCTTTGTATCAGCTTTGCACCATGAAATTAGAAATTCATGCCCATGTTTAGGCTTCTCGTCATACTATCCATACCAAAGCGATCCCTCTGATAACTTCAATAGGGTGTCACAAAATGAAACTTTGATCTTAACAAGGAATAATGAGATGCGTTAAGCACTTATGAACATTTATGCATGTAAAGGATTGTTCAAAGGGATATTTTCTTAATTCGTGTAAGGTCTCTTCTTAGGGAACATCATGCCTAATGTCTCCAAGAGAGGAAAAATTAGAGAAATATCATGCTCTTGGAATAAATCAAACCCAATGACACCACTAAGAAAAGGATACATTGCAAGAAGAAATTAAAAGTCACAATGAAACATGAGAAATGTTGAAAGATATTGTCAATGTATGCCCCCACTTTAAAGTGATTGCTAACACCATTGTTGTGAGAAATCGTCTTTAAAGTATCCAATAAGGAAAACATGAGAGATTATTTGAAAAGCCCTATGCCAAGTCATATGTTCTCAAATGAGACTACATCATGAATAATGGGCTGCCCCCAAAATATAATGATAAATATAGAAAGAAAAGTATGTCACATGTGAGCCAACTTAAGCCATGTCATCCACATTCCAATCCTTCTCTTATATATACATGGAAGGTAGTCAACTAGGCAAAAGATATAATAACAAGTGAAATACGAGGAGAAGGCTACCTAGCTCCTTGCCCCCACTTAGTGCAAGAAAAAGGTGAGTCAAGATGATTGATGAGAAACATGAAAATCAATATCAATAAGAGGAACAAGGTGCTTCAACATAAGGAAGAGCACCACAATCCTTAATATTTTTAATTTTATTACTCAAAGCCTTACATTCATTAGTAGAATGACCATGAAATCTATGATATGCATAGAAGGATCTCTTTTAGTAAAAAATATTTTGTGTTCTTGGAGGGAGGGATATCAAAAGATCTTGAAAGTGTCTCAACAAGATACTATCTTGATCAATAATAGAAGATGTTCCTTTATTTTGCAACAAAGATATCTTTTGCTTAGTACAAGGTTTCATACTTATCCAAGACTCTTTAGATTGCAAGATTTTGTACTCTGCTTTAAAGGAAGGTGTAAAAACTAGAAAATTCAAATCATTAGTATTTTGCATGATGAAATTGATATTAAGAGAGGATTTCTTTAATTCTTTCATTTGTTTCAATTGAAAATAATCAAGACCACTAGTGGTTTCTTGTATGTTAGGCTATATAGGTGTTGGCACTCTCAAATTCTGCAAATTTGAGATGCCTATTTCAAAATTTTGCTTCTGCACTTTCAGAAGTGCACTTGAACAATCAGTCGTGACTGACCCGCTTTGGAGGCTTATAATTTAAAGCTTGTTGATTGTCGTGCAAAACCCATTTGCAAACATACTCACTAGACATATGTGAGTAGGAATATCGAATTTTAGCTTCTCACGATAAGTTTTGACAGAGTTTTGAAAAGTGAAGCTGGAAGGTTTTTGCATTGTTCTGTTGTTTGCAGATTGTCAATTTGCGAAACAGCTTCCTGTTTGAGCTTCGTTTTTGCAACCAGTTCATTGTCATGACAAAACGAATGATGTTCCTTATTCCCCATATCAAAATGATCTCGGGTGTCAGTTTTAAGAACCTCATGATCTGATTTGCTATTTTTAGCAGATCGAAACCAAATGCAGATTTGTTTTGTTTTGCAGCTGCATTCCTGACAGCTTTTCTGAGAGGCCAACTTCGACCGTCAATAACTTTTGACCGGTGATGATTCAAGAGAATTCCTTTTGCACACGTGCTCAGGGTACCTTAATGAACTTACATGTCTGGTGGCAACTCACCAGGAGTTGATTTGTTATTTTTACAAATGGGCAGTTGGATCAGTTTTAATTGGTTCAAAACAGTTGTTTCAGAAAAGCCTGAATGGGCGACTTCGTCGATTAATATCCAGTTCCTTGGGATCTGTTTCTCTGAGCCATCTTTTGCACTATACTGATGGATCAAATGACTATGTGCTTGCAAGTTTTTGTGGTTTCACGAGGTCGTTTGACAGGTTTCCCAGGATGATTCCTGAGGCAACTTGACCTATTTTGACCATTTTGCAAAAGTGCCAGAAAGCAGATTTTAATGGCGACCCAGTTTATAATTGTACTTCACGTGCATTCAAAACGCAGTGCCAAGTCATTTGAGGGTAAAACTTGTTTGAAAATGATTTTTTTTTTTAGTCAGGCCACATGGAGACCCGACATGCTTTGCACATTTATGAATTCTTGAGCATTACATTGGGGTAACTACTTCAAGTAAATTGATTTGAAGAGATGAGCATATGGGGTGCACAATTTTGATTTCCTTCAAAGGGGACTGGTTTGTCCATGCGGGTGCAATAATTGTGGCATTTGTTTGTGTGGCCAAATGGGGATACCTTAGATTTTCTTCTTTAAATTACTTAGAACAATAGGTAAAGCCGAGGCCATATCACCTATGTTTTCACTCTCAGAGCTCACTCTAATCTGTAAAATGTGTTTCAAGATTATGATTGACAGTTGTCAACATAGTTAATTATATGGAGATCATATAACGCTCTGTTTGAAAGTTGTTTTCAAGGCAGGGTAACTTGAAGCTTTGCAATTCAAATTGAGATCTCCCGCATGGAAATCCATTGGAACAATGAGAAAATAGAATGTAGCCAATATAGTTTTTGATGTTCCATTTTTTTTTTTGCGAAGGTTCACCCTTGCACCGAAAGTACATTTTCTTTTGGGGGAAATGTTTCAGGGTTGTGATTTGCTAATTGAGGTGGGCACATCTGATGGAGGAATCGGGAGAGCCCGCAGCCTGTGGTAGGGTGTGTGGGGTGGCCTGCAGAGGGAGAAGACCATGGAGAAGGGTCCTGTGCATCATCTAGGAAGGAGCTTGATGGAGAGTGTGGTGCGGCCAGCAATGAAGACCCCTGCGCCTGCAATAAATTGTGAGAGGGCCTGTGGCACATTAAGGAGGCTCACACAGCCACCTAAGGGTAATCTCGCACGCCAGAAAACAAATGGAGGGTGCAAACATCCATCAACGCATGGGGGGATGACCAGGTAGGGGGCGCCATGGAGCAGGTCAACAATAGGGAAGCTCGCGCTAGTAGAGAAGGGGCACAGCCAGGTGAGGAGGTACACACACAGTGGTAGAGTATGGGGACACGGCCTGACAGTGGATATGGAGACCCACCAAAGGAAGAATGAGAAGTAGAGGCTTGTGCCAGTCAGCGAAGACCCGGAGAAAAGCAGGAGGGAAGAGTGTGGAGGAGAACAATGAAAGGCAAGCCAGAGAAGAACCAGTGAAAGAGCCCGCGCGGCCAGAGTAGGTGAAGACCCACGTAGCAAGAAAAGGAGGCACAAACAGTAAGTGAGAAGGCCCGAATATAGCCGGAGGGATGGCACCATGAAGGAGCCCGCGACCTGCAACATGAAGGGAGGTGTGGCCATGGAATGAGCTCGGGAGCTTTAAAAAAAATGAATTAGGGAATTTTGGACCCTTGCTCATGGACCTCGCGAGAATAATACTGACAAAGCCAAAATCCCCATGAGGTGTGCGAGAATGCACGAGAAAAATTTTAATTAAAAAATTTAAAAGTGGTTGCATAGTTTGATTTAAAGTCGGGGTGGGCCTGGTGCAAATTTTTAACTCGAGAACAGGTGGTGGGGGTAAAATTTTTAATATTTACTCCATGGTGTAACCAGGTGAATATTTAAATGGCAATTTTCATTTAGAGGTAAATAATTCACCCAAGGGTGTAAAATGTAAAATATTTCAAATATGAAATATTTAAATGAGGCATGGGTAAAGTTTTATTTATCCCACCAAATAGTAAGAGCTTTAAATATTTAAAGGCAATGCTTTTAAATACAGTTGAATTTTGAGAATATTGCAATTTTCATGGGAGAAATAATGTGTATAGTGAATATATATTCACTATGTAGATTATTTTATTGGCTAAGAGGTGAGATATTTTAATGTTGGATGCAAATGATGTAAGTAAAGTGAATTTTATTATTCACTTTATAGTCAAAGGGAAAATATTTGAAGAAGTAAACTGCAGCAAATGAAAAGCAAAGGCAGAAATAGGTTTTCACGGGAATAGATTTTTTGAGCAGCTAGATGAAATAATGAGAATCTCCACATGGGCAGATTTTCTGTTGCTGGGAAATGATGGGCAAATGCTATTAGAGGGAATGTTTGTTGCTGCAAAGGAGAGAAGATGTTATTTTCAGTTTGATCAACGGGAATGGAGCTGCCATGTGTCTGCAATAGATTCAAATTTAGGGCTTCTTCTATTTCCTCCATTCTTCTATATCTTCTTTTCTCTTCTCATTGTACAGGGTTTTGAGTTTTTGTATAGGGCTAGGTAGATAAAGGTTTTTTAACTCTGAGTTATTTTGAGTCTAGAAGCTGTAATTTCTGATTTTATTAGCAAATACAGCTAGTTTGTGCAGATAAATCATGAAATGTGTTTGCATTTTCATGAATATCTTCAATTTGTCTCCATACTTGTACAGTTAAATCATATGAATTCAATAATACAAAGTATTTTGATTTTATCATCTCAAATTTCATGAGATTGTGTTATTTGTTTATGGGTCTATTTCAAAGAAATGGTTAAATACTTTGAGCAGATAATAGTGATTTCAAGTGTGCAGGTTGGATTTGATAAGGAGAAGTTGATTGATAATAGGAGTAGGATTGTTGGTGTAAGACACTAACAGTTGATGCAAAGCATCAACAATTTTAGATCCACTGGTTGAATGCCATTTGTTGATAAAGTTGTCTTATGTATTTGACTCCATGGCCCATAATTGGCACTGATTTATCTTGCAGCTTAATGCATCTCAGAAACAATTTTAAATGTAAAATCATTCTTGTTCTTATTGTTTTGACAGTTGTCTCTGTCATGTTCTCCTTGTTGATTAGTGAAATTCATTCAATAGTTTTCCAATATTGAGTGATACTTTAAATTTCTCAGCAACTCTGTGAGAACATAATTAGTTAAGCAATATCCTGTTACTTGCATGTCTAGATTGTTTGATATTGCTAAAGGGTTACCCCCCTAGGTCTTACAAGGCCTGAAGTGTAGGGGAAATGTGTATCCATTCCATTTCTTGTCAGTTGGCCACTAGTTTTTGTTGTTCTTCAATATAGAGGTTGGCTACCTCTTAGAGAACTGCAAATCCTAGCTGGGTTGCTATTTTAAACACCAACAATAGGGACACAGATACTTTGTTCTCTAGAACCACATCCTTTTCCACTATACCCAAGTTGTTTCAGAATTTCATAACCTTTTCCATAAAGCATTTTCATTTCTTTTGAATTCATTGGTTGCTCATAATCAAATTCATCATAGTTTTTTGTGTAATTTGCTTCTTGTTCTAAACTGGTTGAGGGGGATGCTATCAAACAAATTGTTGACATTACCGCTTTTCTTTTCCCTTGTCAAACTCTTTTGTTATGATCTTGTATTTTCCCATGAAAGTAGGTGTAAAATCTAAGGAAGCCCAATCATCTTCAAATTAATTTGTAACTTATTACTTATTCTTCTCTTGCATGGGTTTCAATTTTATGGTTGTTGTCAATATTTTCAAAGGACTTTGTTTATCTTTCTCAACGTGCAAACAAATTTTAGGTTCAAAATCAGCCTAGAATGTTGGCACTAACTGCTAGCATCTCCCTTCAAGTTCACGACATGGTTTAACTGCCTCCCATGGATCTTAACTGACTCTTGTATTGGACATTGACAAGTTGATATTTTGGTGTAACGGCAAGGCCAACAATTGGTATCAAATCCGGTCATGAGTTCAAACCCCTAGGATGACTTTTGGGGGGATTGTTGGACTAACTTCCAGCATCTTCCTTCAGGTTTGCAACATGATTTAACCACCTCCCATGGATCTTAACTAACGCTTGTATCAGGCATTGATAGGTCGATGGTCTACCCAAAATAAGATTATATGAAATATCATGAGGAATAACATGGATAGTAGTATATATTGTGATCATACCAATTTTTTTCCGTATGTTATCAAATCCATGAATAGATAAAGAATCAAGTTGAATTTGGATTTTTTCTACTCTGATCTTGTTAAGAAGGTTTAGACTACACACATTAAGAGTTGATCCATTTTCAACAAGGGCTTAGTTTATCTTCCACATATTCATCTTAGATATTATCATGAAAGAACCATTTTGTTTTTACATTGCAAAAGGAGGTAATTTCCTTTGGTGAAAAGTAATGTTAGCATTCATTCCTTGAATCAAGGTCGCTATGTCATTCAGTTACACATTAGGAGAGATATAATTTTTTTTTAAAGCACTTTGAATCATGTTATGATATTGAGGAGAGGCTTGAATAAGATCCCATAAGGATATCTTAGTAGTAGTGTTCTTAAGTTGTTCAACAAGGTCATACTCCTGAACATAATGTAAAGGAAGAGGTAATGGGAGGGATTTTGGAGTTGTTTTCCCTAGTTATAGACTTGTTCTAGTGTTATATATATGAGAAACAGTATTGTAACTCGACTGTTGTGACATTTTTTTAGGTGGTTCAAGGATGAGGACGATTTTTTTTTGAGTTTGTGGTTTCTTTGAGGGTGGGTAAAGGATAAGTTTAGGCTTAGGGGAGTACTTGAAGGGATATCTAATGTGTATAACCTTAGAAGACTTATCCTTATTTTTATTATCTCTTAGTGAAGGGGAGTCTAATGTCACTTCATCATATTCATCTAAGTAATTCACATCACTATTGTTTGAAATACATGTGTCAATGTTCTCATTTTCTTGCACAATGATATCCTCCCAAGTAGGAGAGTTTTTAGGAGAACTAAAAACTATATGTTCATGAAATTCAAAGGTTGGTTATTCTAAAATAACTTTATCGCAAGTGAGGGATTTATCAATTGTTGGATTTTCTTGGTTATCAATGATTGCATTCTCTTGTTCAATAATGTTCTGAATAGGGGAAGAGATAGAAATAAGATTCTAATGAATCTCATTGATTGGATATTATAAAATCAAAATGTCTTCTTTACAATAGTAGAGATATTAGGAGAAGGATCAATTTCATTGTTATTATTTTCCATGATTTTATTCTTTTTTATAAGCTTGATTTTCATGATAGTTCACAATCATCTCCTCTTTCACTAAAACATTCTCACAAGTAGGGGAGGTGTAGGGAAATGAATAAAGACTAGGGAAAGTAATGTTAAGAAATGTGTAAATGATCTCATCTTCTTGTCTAACAGTGTCTTTCCAAGAGGGAGGAGGAGAGGGACAAACAAGACTTTCATGATTCTCAATGATTGTATCTACTTACACCAGGAAACCTTCATCACTAATAGGAGAGGTATCAAGAGAAGAACAATTATGATTGTTATGATTGTCTATGCTTGCAACCTCTTTCACTAAAGCATTCTCATAGGGGAGGAATATGAACTTTTTCTTTGCATGCTTAGAAAGATAAGATACTAATTTTTCTTTACCAAAAATGAAAAGTACTTCTAACCATCTTATGAAATGCTTCAAGAATGAAAACAATGGTTATTGCAAGATGAAAATGATTTTTATCAAATTTATGCAAATCTTCAAGAACGCGAACAATGTGTATCCAAAAATGGAAATAACTTTCATCAAACTTATGCAAAGCTTTACAAATGTAAACATTGTGTATGAAAAAGTGAAAAGTACTTTTATCCATATTATAAAAAGTTTAAAAAATGTAAACATTTTTAGATCTAATGTTTTTTGCTACTAAAATGATTTGGGAATGATTCAAAAATGAATACCCTAAATGGATGATTCTGACCTATATGCATAAAATAGAAGTTCTTGAAACTTTCCATACTGATACTATAGGTCACCAACAAGCCTAGGACGTACAAAAATAGCTAGAAAGATCAGAAAAGTTGGTTTTTGTAGGCCTCTAAGGACTCATTCGCCTAGCTAGGCATATGAGTCCCATTTAGGGTTTTTGATAGTTTAAGATAATGAGAAACAAAGATCATAGAATACCTAGAATTCAAGAGAAAAGACCTTTACAGGGACTAAATCACCCAAATGGGAGAATGAGTCCTATATTAGGGTTTTTACACAAAATTCAACAAATTCTGAGTTTATGGTAAGGTTTCTAGATTGTATTCTCAAATAAAAATTTGTAATTATAGTTTTCCTATGAAATTGAATGATGCAAGATGCAAAAATGAAACCTATATGCAATTTTCCACTATTGTAAGACTTAGAATCCCTACACGCAATTTAACTAATGTAAATGCAAAGTTAACCTAGATCTAAGACTATAATGTTCTACAAATTAGAAATGCAAGTGTCCAAAGGTCGGGTTCACCAAAATGAACACAAAGCAAACAAGGTTCCACCTTTTAGGAGATAGAACTTAGGACCTATTTCACACTTTAATAATTGTGGAACCAAGATCCCTCAAACAAATCACTCAATTGAGGGAAGGAATGCTACTAATAGGAATAGTATAAGGTTTCCTTGGGTGTGATTTAAGGGGGTTTCACCATTAAAATGAAGTTGCAAAGGTGAAATGTAAGCACTAATGCACTAAACCCTAGAAATTTTAAACATGAATTCAAATTGTGAAATAGAGAGATACAAAAAAGTACCCAAAGGATAGGAGATGTCAAAGTAAAATAAAAAACCCTAAAATCTATTGTTTTTGAAGTGCACTAGGACTTGTATGTCGAACTGGGTGATTTAGTGTTGCTACGAGAATTTGGGCAGAATCTGGAACCTTTAGATGACAAACTAGGATCTATCTAGAAAACTATTGAAAAGAGGTATACTGGGACTGTTGGTATATGGATTATAGGTGTTGTCATTGATGGAAACAAAATTCAATCATCCAATCTGCAGTCTAGTTTTGGTCTCTACCGGTAGAATAGAGCAAAGAATAGGGAATCCGGTTAAAGGCACAAATGTCGATTTGATTACCTCATTGAACTAGTATTTTGAGTTGTGGATCTCATAGAAATGATTGTTGGTGTTTGGAATATCTTACTGAAGGAGTTTTTTGATATGCATGCACTGGTACGTGATCTAGGAGATCTAGTACATTAATCTATCAGATATCCATGGTAAAAAGTCGACTCGTCAAGCATAGAAATTACAAATGTATAAGGGGTTATTAATTAAATGATATTATGTTCAAAACATGTTTATTTTGGTCCTCTCTATGTCTTAACCAACTTTGGATGATACACATAAATATTTAATTAAGGATCTAGCCGAAAAGTTAAAAGGAATTTAATATTTTGTGGAGTTGACTTATGAATGATTAAATCCTTGTTAGCGATATATATATGAGTTCGGTTCTATCATTTTGTGTGGTGGGATAGACCGAATGTGTGAAATGAAAAGCATATCAGTGTGGTGCAAAATTTAGCAGAGTAATAGTGTAATTTTTTCCAAGTGTCAAGCGAAGAGCAGATAATGATAGAGTAGAGCATAAATAAGTGCAAAGTCAGATAAACGACTCTGAATCTAATCTATGAGCTTCAACGAAACTGTAACTTGGCATAAGTAAATGCTACTATCTTAGTTCAACCTTCATATGGTTTTAATCTAAACTTCTATAAGGTATTGATCCTTCCCTTTTGAGTAGTGTTCTCTAGGCAGTGTACCTGAATGCAATTACATTCTCTTTTGTAAACATTTATATTTGAGTACTCAAATTGTGGATTAACCTCCACTGTGGTTTTTCCCCTAACAGGTTTTTCACACAAAAATCCTTGTGTTATGGTGTTATGAATTATTACTTTGAATGCTTGCATATTTTGTTTAATGTCATGTTGAAATGGTTTCAAGTTTCAGATTAATAATTATTAAATTTGTAGAACACTGATTCACCCCCCCTCTTAGTGTTATTTTGAGTCCAACAATTAGTATGAGAGCCTAGTTCCTTTGAAGAAGTCTAGTAGCTTGAGGTGGATCTTGGAATGTAATGGAATCTGATGGTCTTCGACACAACTTCTGGTGGCACTTGATGACCTTGATCAGTCTAAAACATAAGTCATGGAATTGAGAGAAAATCTTAAAGATTCAAAGAAATTCATTGAGTCATTGAAGGATAATATTGTTAAATATAGGGAGAAGAGAAAGGATATTTGTGATTAGATACAATAGAAGGAGAACAAAAATATGGATGATTCTCACTTGAATCAAACCTTGAAGGAAATAACTGAAGAATGTGAAAAGCTTGCTAGTGACGATGCAAACATAAAACATGAAATGGAATCTATGATGTTGAAGATGACTAAAGAAATTTAAGAAAGGATGAAAAATGAGGAAAACCTTTCTCAGACACTGAAAGAGAAATCTAATGAATGTAGAAGAATAAATGGAGAATTTACTTTGTTGGAAAGTGAATTACAAAGATCCATAAACAATGAAGAAGGACTTGGTAAGAAAATTTCTACTCTCAGGAATGATATTATCATTGCAAATGCATACAAAGAGAAGTTTAAGATCAGCTCAATGAAGCTTGATGAGCTGACCCAAGGACATAAGAGTGGTTCAATGATAAGAGAGGTATTGGATATGAAAAAGGAGAAAGTTCCAGATAAAAACAAAAGAATTTCAGACAAGGCAACCAGATGAATAAAAGTGGAAGGTATTTGATAATTCAACCTAATTATCAGAAGTTTAATTGATATTTGTTTTTCTTGTAACAAATTCGGCCATATGGCTACTCAATGTAGAAATGATATAAAGTCAAGAAATTCATCATTCTCTGGTTAGTGTTTCAAATGCAAAAAAATTGGTCATAAATCAATTGAATGCAGAAATGTGTCAAGTTACTCTGCTGATAGAAGGAATGTTGAATGTTATACATATGGGAATTTTGGGAATATTTCTAATCAATGCAAATCAAGAAGAAACCATTGGAATGATTGGTCAAGAGAACAAAGTATTATGTGCTACAACTGCAATAAATATGGTCAGATTGCAATATTTTGTAGAAACAAAAATGTGGACAAAAGAGGTTTGGTATACAGAGGCAGAAATATTGAGAAAAAGGATAAAGGGAAAGAAAAAGTGACTACAGATGAAATAAGAGATCATATGAAGAACACATGGGTAAGGAAGAATGAATCTGATGTTGGAGATGATACTACATCGAAACCTGCCCTCGGTAACTCATTCAGTAATTGATCTTAGGCCACTGGTCTATGGGGAGTTGTTTAAGAAAATCCTTCCTCCCCTATTTGTAGCCGATACCAAAATGCGAAGAATGATAAAAAAGGTGTATCATTAATGTGCAAAAGTTTTGGTGAACATTTGCAAAAGAACTCAGAGAATCCATAGGTCCGTAGAAGAATTTTTCTCACTGTTTGAGAAAATAGAGTATCCCGAAATTTAGGGCAAACACATTTATTGCAAGTGTGCGAGCTATAAAAGACAAGTTGTAGCTCTCATTTATCACTCTGCATCAAAGAAAAGAAGGAGAGCGCCTGCTAGCAAAATTTTAAAGAAAAGAAGCTAATTTTTTGACGAAACTCGAAATCCATCAGGTATTTCAATTGTTTTCAAAATATTTATACAATTTTTTGTAAACCCTAAGTACGAAAATAAAAATGGAATAAATCAAAAGGATGATTATTCTAGATGAATATAATAGTGCAAAGATTAGGTCTATGAGAAATTGTTTGTTTCCTAAAGAATTAAAGCAATTAAATGAAGCAAAGCACAAAGATTTGGATATTTCGAATGAGTTTCCCCATTTCGAGAATGCGGAATTTATGAAATTCGTCTTGAGAAGATTGCACAACGATACTTTGATTTTGGAAAAACCATACATTATTTTGAAGGAGGTAATAGAAAATTTGACTGGATTATGCAAAGTCGGAGACATACCAAGGAATAAATCCATCCGGAATAGAGAGGTTGAAACCCTAACTAGAGTAATTGAAGATCAAAGAGCACAAATAATATCTACGATCAAAAATCATGTTACAAAGTACATTGCGCATGGGATAACATATTAAATTTTCTATAGAAATCGAGAAGGAGCAACATCGATCGACACAGTCTACATTTCTCATAAAATGATAATTGAAAGTCAAGACTTTGACCTTTGCAAGTTGATAAAGGATTAGTTAATGGAGAATGTGAAGCTAACCAAAGAGACAAGTTACCCTTTCAGGTTCGGTACACTGGTTATATTTTTCATGATGTACTTCTCGAATTGATTACCTAAGATCAACAATGAGATGTGGAAAACAAATAAATCGGTATGTAAGCAAATCTTCACATATTTCAAGAATTTAGCTAACTATTATGATGACTTTGAAATGTTTAGCGAGAATTTGCTAATATTTTCTAGTTCAATAAGTGTTTCTCTTCTGGAAAGAACACTTGAAGCTGGTTCCTCTTCTAGTAACACAAAGAAAAAGAAGAAAAGGGAAATAGAAAATGTTGAGTACATCCCTTCAGAACCCAAGATTCGGAAAATAGAAGAAAAAGGAGAGGAACAAAAACTTGTGGATATATTATTCGGTGATAAAACTGAGGACCCATAGATAAAATAATTGTAAAAGGAAATTTCAAAGGCTAGTGAGGAAGATGATGAACTAACCAAAGAGAAGCTACAACTTATTCAGGAAGATGGTGGAATGTAGAAAACGGCTAAGTTATGGTCTGGTAGACTATCATATGATCGGGATATGATTCTAAGTGTGCTACATGCTCATGTTGAGTAATGCAAGATCAAATTGGAAATTTTGAAGAACATTCTAGGTATGTGCAGGATCATCATGGAAAAAATAGGCACTTAAGTGACGATGAAAATTCAGAAAATCAAAGTTAGGTAACTTGATGTAATTTTTTTAATAAGTTATCTATATTATTTCAAAAATATGTAAGAATACAATTTGTAGAAAATTGAATGTAGTTTCTAAACTACTAGGTTATTTTTATTTTTTTGAATCTATTTGGTGAAAATTTGAAATTTCAATGTAGTAGTACTTAAATTTCACAAAAAAAATAAGAAGTAGGTGTTTGTCTGACCACCCTAACCACAATAAAATGATAATATTTTTTTATAATATTTTAGATATAAGTAGAGGACTCATGTCTCGATGTGATGCATATTTTTTTATAATTTTTTTCCAAGTAAATAATTAATTATGAATTTTTGATTATAACTTTTAAAAATATAAAAAATTTGTATGTCTAATCGCCTTATATTGCTCAAAACTTCATGAAACTCAATTTTTTTTTAATCCTATAGTATTCAAAAGCATAGAATGTGACACATGTTTTAGATTCAAAAAATGTGATACCATTTGAAAGCTATAGATTTTTTCAATCAGCCTATCAATCAGAACTTTAGTCATAATTCAAATAAAAAATGAATAATAATTATTTATTAAATTCAAATTAAAGCATAACTTATATTGGTGGAAAGTTGAGAATCTCCTTTAAAAAACCTTTTCATTTCATCAATTTTGGGTAAAAAAAAGGTCGTCAGCCACATGGGCCATCCTATCAGTTACATATCACCACTTTTTGGCCCATCATGATCCTGCACATACCCTTCTTCCCAATGAAATGATTGAATACAACAAATAAATATTGAACTTTGAGGCTTAAGAGAAAGAAGAAGGTGAAGTTATCTCTCACTTGAAGGACCAATTCAAGCTATCTCTCACCAAACTAAAGAAGAAAATGAATGAGTTGAGACAATGCATCAATGCAGCAAATAACATCTACAACTATTGCATCTGTTGGCCTCATGAAGTTGGAAAATACAAAGAGAAACTAGAACAGATTGAAATAAAGTTGAATGGGATTGGAAAGAACTTTATATGTTTTAGGAATCAGATGGTACAATCAAGAAAAATATTCAGGATCTACAATCTAAACACACAAAATTTCAAATTTCAAAGAACACACTTGTGGACACCTGCTGGAAGGTGAAGGAATTAACCGAATGTAGATTGGAATAGATGATTGAGATTCTAAGGAAAGGAGAAAAAATGGAGGAAGCAATCACAATTCTAGAATCCCTAATTGAAATTATCAACAAGGCATCCAAAAAAAATAGCTTGATCATAACCATGGGGATCACAATAGATGCTTGGAAGAAATTCATTTTGAAAATAAAGGAAAAACACAAGATAATATTCTAAAGTAGTAGTTGCTTGTTTGCAAAATTGTTTCAAAATTTTGAAGTTTTGGCAAATAGGGAGAACTATCAACATATATTCTTTGAAGTTTTGGAGATTTTGAACACGTTTTTTGTTGCTTTTTTTTGCATTTGGCATATGGTTTCTATGCTTTCTCATTGATGTCAAAGGGGGAGAGAATGTAGTGAAAAATACCCTATAAATCTTAGGGAGAGAGAGTGTAGTATAATTCTGGCAGCATACAAATGATTCTGACACTTAGTCATTTTTCAATAAGTGTTGCCATCAATGCCAAAGGGGGAGATTGTTGGCATATGGCTTGTAAGTGTTTTCATTCTTCCAGTATGCAGTCTAGTTTGGTCTTTACTGGTAGAACAAAGCAAAGAATAGTGCATTCGATTAAAGGCACAAATGTCGATCTAATTACCTCACCGGACTGGTATTTTGAGTTGTGGATCTCATAGAAAGGATTGTTGATGTTTGGAATACCTTACTGAAGGAGTGTTTTGATGCACATGCACTGGTGCATGATCTAGGAGATCTGGTACATTAATCTGTTAGATATCTATGGTAAAAATCCAACCCATCAAGCATAGCAATTGTAGATGTATAAGGGGTTATTAATTAAATGTTCTTATGTTTGAAACATATTTATTTTTGTCCTCTCTATGTATTAACTGAATTTGGAGGATATGCATAAATATTTAATTAAGGATCTAGCCAACAAGTTGAAAGGAATTTAATATTTTGTGGAGCCGACTTATGAATGATTAAATCCTTGTGAGCGATATATATATGAGTTTGCTTCTATATTTTGTGTTGTGGGATAGACCGAATGTGTGAAATATGAAGCATATCAGTGTGTGGTACAAAACTTAGCATTGTAATAGTACGAATTTTTCCAAGTGTCCAGCAAAGAGCAGATAAGGGCAAAGTAGAGTAGAAAGAAGTGCAGAGTCAGATAGAGGACTCAAAATCTAATCTATGAGATTCATCGGAACTATAACTTGGCATAAGTAGATGCTACTATCTTAGTTCAACCTTTCGATGGTTTTAATATGAAATTTTTAATGGAAATGAGCCTTCCCTTTTGATTGGTGTGCTCTAGGTAGTGTGCATGAATGCAAGTGCATTCTCTTTTGTAAATAATTATATTTGAGTACTCAAATTGTGGATTAACCTCCACTGTGGTTTTTCCCCTAATAGGGTTTCCATGCAAAAATCCTTGTGCTATGGTGTTATGAATGATTACATTGAATTATTTCATCTTTCCTTTAATGTTATATTGAAATGGTTTTAAGTTTCATATTAATTTTTGTTAAATTTGTAGAACACTGATTCACCCCCCCCCCCTCTCAGTGTTCCTTTAAGTCCAACAAGCACTCATAAGCCCAAGGTGGCGATTTAGTCCTAGTATTACAGTTTGACTAAGAATTTTGTAGCCTTGTTTGATATTTTGTAGCTTTCCTCTTGTTTGATCTCCTAGCCCAAGAATTCTAAATTTTGATATGTGGGTGAGTTTCTGTGAAGATGACAACTTCTTGACAACTTTGGCAACTTTCTTCAATCTAATAAATTTATCTTCAAATGGTCTTCAAGCTCTAAACCACCTATAATTTCAATCACATATGGAGAGGAAAATATGTTGTTGTGTTAGGAATAGGTTTTTTTCTTGGTCAAACCCCATTTGGGTAATTAAACATTGAAATAAAATGAAATAGAATGAAGGAATGATCAATGAACAATATGTGAGGTTGTAACTCACCAAACCCTTAAAATAAGCCCACAAAATTGTTTGAAATGGCTCCAATGGACTTGGATTTTGATTGATGATATGACATAATTCCTTTGAATGCTTACTTGAATCATGAAAACCTACATTACAAATGTTAGCTCAAAAACACATATGATGCATGATGACTTTGACATGATGCTTGAATCTTGAATGCTACAATAAATGCTTGATAATAAATTCTTGAATTCTCTTTAATTTTCTATAATGCTTGAATACTTCAAATATTAGATCTTGTTAGGAGAAATTATGTGAAATAGCCTTGTATTTATACTTGTTTAGGGTATGTGCAGGATGATGATGGGCCAAAAAGTGGCGATATGATGGGTATGTGGCTGACGACTTTTTTTTTACCCAAAATTGATGAAACGAAAAGGGTTTTTAAAGGAGATTCTTAGCTTTCCACCAATATAAATTATTCTTTACTTTGAATTTAATAAATAATTATTATTCATTTTTTATCGAATTACAGCTAAAGTCCTGATTTTTAGGTTGATTGAAAAGCATCTATAGCTTTCAAATGATATCATATTTTTTGAATCTAAAATATGTGTCACATTCTATGCTTCACATAATATAAGATAAAAAAATAAAAAAATGAATTTCATGAAATTTTGACCAAGTTAAGGTGGTCAGACATACGAGTCTTTATATTTTTTAAAATTTGTCATAAACAAAATTATAATTAATTATTTACTTGGAAAAAAATTACAAAAAAATATGCATCACATAGAGACATGAGTCCTCTACTTATTTCTAAAATATTATAAAAAATATTATCATTTTAATGTGGTTAGGGTGGTCAGACAGATACCTACTTCTTATTTTTTCCCTGAAATTTAAGTACTACTGTATTGAAATTTCAAATTTTCACCAAATAGATTTTATTTTTTTGTAAATAAACCTAATAATTTAGAAACTAAATTAAATTTGATACAAATTCCATTGTTACATATTTTTGAAATAATATAGATAACTTATTCAAATTTTTATGTCAAGTTGCCTAACTCTAATTTTTTTGATTTTTTTTCCACTTGAGGGCTTATTTTTTCCATGATGATCCTGCACATACCCTGTATGCCAAATTTATTGAAAATACAACACTACAAGCCAACATTAGATCTAGGATAATAAAATTCTACCAAGGATTTGATTTAAAATAGGTCCTGGTTTAATCGGGACTCACATGCCACCTTGGTTGTATGAGTCCCAATGTCTTAAACACGAGACACAAATTTGAAGAAATGTCTTGTTTAATGTAATGTTTAAAATAGGCCTCGAGACCTAGGTGGGACCCATACATCCAAGGTGGTGTATGAGTCCCAGATCACTAAATCTAGAACACACAACCTCAAACATTGAATCATGATTTTCATTTGTAAAATATCAAGATTATCCTTGGAAAAATGCATTTAATAAGGCTTGTGGTTGCAAAATAGGGCCAGTTAAGGGATAAAGAAGCAAAATTTTAATGAAAAGGGCCCAAAAATTAATGTGAATATGTAAAGCATATTACAACACCAAATGAAGGCATTACTTAGCTCATTTTGTCAATTATTCCCAAATTAAGTGAGAAAAAGGGATACTTTTTCCGTCACTACCATTAACATCAATATTGGCATGAAATCTAGCAATAAGAAGTTAGTGCTAGCCAAACCTAGTCACCTCATAAATCATAATAATGTCTCCCATAGAGATGGAAATGGTAGGTTATAGATCCTCATCCCAATAATAAAATGATTTCTAAGAATTCTAACTTGTGAAAAAATAAATCAATACCAATATTATTATGATGCATCGCTAGTTTCCACTTCTTAACGAATAGGGAAATTTTTCCAATATAACCATTATCCATCATTCAAGATTCATAAATAGTCCCCAAGAAGAGTGAAAGATATGAAGAAGAAACCATTTGATATGATATCAATCTCTATAAGAATTTGGTACTCTATTTTCTCTTAGCCCGAATTTTGAGGCTCTCCAAATTTTGCCTAAACCCCAAAATGTTTTCCCAAGTGCATTAACCAACTTGGGAGTTGACCTATTTGTAATATAACAAAAAAAATTGAGTTTTGCACTCAGTTCACACATACTAATAGAAGGAATATAAATGATGAGATAAGACACATTATTAAGTTCATTAACACAAGACTTTAATTGGAGGGAGAAACCCCCAATTATAGCCCTTCAATTTGAAATAAGAAAAATAAGAAGGAATAATGTGATATCAATAGATTAATTGGGGGACACCACATCACAACCAAGTTCTCAACCATGAACCAACCCACACCAACCACAAATGAAGTAATATTGCATAAAAATTCCCCAAGATACTCCACTAGATAGAAAGTAGCCCCAACTTTGGTGGAATGAGATCTTATAGAAATGTTAGATCCAAATGGCCTCATTATAATTAGACGCACACACATGAGAAAGTGAGAGGAGTGGTGTAGGGGCACCATACTTCTTCATGCCTCCAAGGATTCAAAGTTAGCATTTTTTTTTGTTTTGTGATGTTTTCATGAAATAAGGTCTAAGAAGAACATTTCATGTTTCTTTAAGTCTAGTTTGAGTTCCTAGGGGCCAATTAGTGTGAACATAGAAAAGTGGTCAAATGCTACACAATATTGTCAAGCAAATTTGCACCTTTTGTCATAAAAGGGCATAATGGGGTTTTGTTAGGTTTATAATTTGAAAATTAGTTGGTAACTATTTGGAATGGTTTTAAATTCTTTAATAAATCCTTGTATGGTTGAAGAGGAGGTTGGATGTTTAAATATTGAAGTTGGAGTAGTAAAATATCTCTATTTTCCACAAATTTGGACATTTCATTGATGTTCTTTGATGTATTACAAATCTGTACAATCCCACAATGACTAAAAAACAACTGTGTATGATTAAACATTGAATATAATTTAATTTGGTCTAATTGCATGTAATTTCATTGTATTTTGAGTAAGTTGTACTGATTTTTCTCCAAACTGGTTTAAACCTTGAGTAGGGTAACCCATGGGTGGATACAATTCATAGAAATCCATTCCACGGATGAAAAGTCTTCAAAATCGGTGGAATTATTTGTGGCAAGATGAAATTTGATTTCCCAAAGTTTCAAGAACTAGAGAGTTGGTGTGCATGCATGTAAGAAGCATGAGGGTTTGATATCTTCATCTATTAGACCGAGTAACCCTAGTAGATAGGTGAAATGTGTTATGTGCAACTAAGAAATGTCTTAGATGATTGGATCCTTTTTTTTAGACCCTGTGTGACATGTTTGAAACATTGGAAATAGGGTGGAGTCCTTGGAATACCATAACCCTGCTACTACCAAGCCTAGTTGCCAATTAGACCCAATTACAAGAAGAGGATAGTCAAAATTTGAAGTTTTCCATACAAATAACCCTACCCTAGTTTTGAGATATGTTTAATAATGACCAAAAGGGTATTTGTAAATATCCTTATATTTTGAATTTTAGGTCTTCTTTGCAATTTATTCCTAAAAAGTTCATTTTAGAAGGCTACTAGGGTAAAGGGGCAGTTGGTGAAGGAAAGCCCATTAGTGGATGTGTGAGGGCTCTTGTGAGTGCTTATCTTAGTGAGTTGGATAGGTTGGAGACTAGAGGGTCCTTGTGGGTGATTGTGGGTTGTGGTTACCCTTGAATGGTTTGTTGTTTGAAGATTAAATGTCTACCCTTGTTGAAGAAGCCAACCCTATCATGATTTCCTTTAAACTTTGAGAAAGGAATGAACCCATTGTTGTGAAATATGGTATTAATTGTCTAGTTTCTACCCCTACTCTACATCAAATTGGTATCAGAGCCTAGGTTGATCTAAAGAGGGAAAATTTCAAGTGAAGAGAAGCAAGAATACCTCCAAAAGGGAATCTAGTCACCAAAGGCGTGAATGAAATAAAGGAGAAACATGCAAGAGAGATTAGAAAAATGAGGGAGTCGACAAAAATCCTTTCAACTAGGCTTGCTACAATTGAAACAAGTCAGAAAATAGAAATGGTCACAAGAGACTTGAGTGACCGAGAAGAAGAAGAAGAAAGGGAAGAGGAAATTTCCCAAGGGTTTGAGGAAGAGATGGATCCTAATGACTTGAGAATGGAAAATTTGTTGAAAGAAGTCAAAGGAGAAGGTCCTAAGATCAATATGGATTTACCCATGTATGGAGGAAAGTGGGATAGTGGAGAACTTATAGATTGGATAAGAGCATTGGATAACTACTTTGAATATGAATATGTGCCAAAAGAGCAAAGGGTGAAGTTTTCCAAGACAAAGTTGAAGGGCCATGCCTTACTTTGGTGAGGGGTGATCCCACAAAGCTGGTTTATAATTTTTGGGAGATTCTGATTTTTGCTGAAATCACATAATTTTAGAAAATATAATGGTTTAAGCTTTAAAAATTTCCATTTTAAGGATTTCAATTTTAGAGGGTTTGATCAAACCCCCTTAGATCAAACCCCCTTGGATAGAACCCCGTTAGTTTTAAACCATACCTACAACAAAGTCTCCTTTATACCTATCAAAATGTTGATAACAAATCACTTTTCATTTACCTTTTGGGGGATCAAATGAATTCATTTAAAATTTATTTGATATGATCATGGCAGTCCTTAGAACGTGCTATCCAATGAATATAGTTTTAATATGTTTTGGTTTTATTATGTATGTGTTTTTTTCATTTGATTAAACATAGGTTTTTCACCGAAAATCAAGCTCTTTGTTCTGCACATGTGGAAAAATAGCATATTATCAAAATAATTTTTTATAAAATATGTTCAGGCTAGGTATTGATGTCCTTGATCCACTAATTTTTTTTTTTGAATTTCGATACATACAGAAAAAGTTATGTTGTATACATTCCACCTATGTTTCAATTGTAATTGGTTTAGCTTAAAAACTTGATTAAGGAAAAAAAATTAATAAAAAACTATGAAACCAAATTAAAGTGCTAGATATCATAGTTACAAATCTAAATTCAAAAAAATTATAATTTTATCCTTCATACAAAAAATGTTATGTTGTATACGGTGAGTGTCACTGCTTAAAAATGTTGTTTTTTTTAATAAGCTAGTTTTTGAAGATGGAAAAAAAGTGCAATCTGATTCTAAATTTTTTGAAAAAAATATATTTAGAATCTATAGACAAAACATAAAAAATCACTAGTTTACATCATCTTCAAATTCCTCATGGTTTAGCTACTATAGGAGCCTGAAGGTGAAGATTTAGTTAAAAAAATCAGTTCAGTGTCCAGTTTGCCCAAAAATTGTAAACCAGTATTGTGAGATCATCCTGGGATTATGTACAAGATGAAAGGAGAAAGATGGTAAATTCTAAAAACACCTCTTGGGATAGGATAGTTGCTAAACTCAAAGGAAAATTCCTACCTAGTGACTATAACATTCAACTATTCAGAAGGCTTCAAAACCTTAACGAAAAAGATATGAATGTGCACACCTATACAAAGGATTTCTATAAATTGAGCATAAGGGTAGGTCATGTAGATGATGATGTGGAAAATTTGGAAAGATATCTCAATGTGTTGAGATACAACCTTCAAGATGAGTTTAGCCTCACCAATCCAAGAATGGTGGAAGAGTGTTCTCAATTGGCCATCAAGGCTAAAGATAAGTTGAGGAGAAGGAAAGAAAGGAAAAGCAAGGGTAGAGGAAGGAATTCTATTGGAAGAGGTATGTTTGTTGATTCAGGACACTCATATGAGAGTCAAGGAGAGACAAGTAGAGTTCAAGAACAAGTTGTATATTCAAGAGGTGGTTTCAGGGGAAGAAGATCAAATTCTAGGGGCAAAATTGGAGGTCAAAGAGGAGGTTCAAGTGGGTTTACTAGGAAGTGTTATAAGTACAAAAAAATTATAGGCCATGAAGCATGCAATTTACTGAGGAGCAACCATCTAATTTTGTTGGAAGAGAAAGAAGAAATTAGATTGCATAAGGGTATGTGCAAGATCATCATGGAAAAAATAGGCCCTTAAGTGGCAATGAAAATTCAGAAAATCAGAGTTAGGCAACTTGATGTAAAAATTTGAATAAGTTATTTATATTATTTAAAAAATATTTAAGAATAGAATCTGTAGAAAATTGAATATAGTTTCTAAACTGCTAGGTTTATTTAAAATAAAAAAAAAGCTATTTGGTGAAAATTTGAAATTTCAATGCAATAGTACTTAAATTTCAGGGAAAAGATAAGAAGTAGGTGTCTGTCTCACCACCCTAACCACAATAAAATGTTAATATTTTTTTATAAAATTTTAGATATAAGTAGAGGACTCATGTCTCGATGTGATGCATATTTTTTTGTAATTTTTTTTCAAGTAAATCATTAATTATAATTTTTTTATTACAAATTTTAAAAAATATAAAAAATTGTAAGTCTAACCACCTTAACTTGGTCAAAACTTCATGAAATTCAAATTTTATTTATTTAATCCTATAGTATGAAAAGCATAGAATGTGACACATGTTTTAGATTCAAAAAATGTGATACTGTTTGAAAACTATAGATGTTTTTCAATCAACCTATCAAATAGGACTTTAATCGTAATTCAAATAGAAAATTAATAATAATAATTTATTAAATTCAAAGTAAAGAATAATTTATACTGGTGGAAATCTGAGAATCTCCTTTGAAAACCCTTTTCGTTTCATCAATTTTGAGTAAAAAAAAAGTCGTCAGCCACATGGGCCATCATATAGCTTACATATCGCCACTTTTTGGCCCATCATGATCCTACACATACCCATAAGGTGTAGATGATGTTGATAGTGTACATTATTCACCATATGTTGAAGAACTAGAGATTGGAGAGGTTTTTCTGATGAGGACTCTAATCAAAGGGCCAATGGAGAAGGAACCACCATAGAGAAAGTCACTCTTCAGGAGTACATGTAAAAGCTAAGGTAAGTTTTTCACAATTGTGATTGATTCTAATAGTAAAGATAATTTCATTTCTCTTGAAATGGTTGAGAATTTTAAATTACAAAGGATTCCTCATGCTAATCCCTAGAAGGTACCTTGGTTAAGCAAGGGACAACAAGTAGTTGTGAATGAGAATAGTTGGGTAGATTTTCACATAGGGGGTTATAAGGATAGGGTTTTATGTGACATAATACCAATGGATGTTTGCAATTTTATTTTAGGGAGGCCTTGGAAATATGATATGAATGCCAAGCATGATGGTAGGAAAAATATAAATGTCAAAGAGAAATATGGAGCTTCCTACACCCTTACACCATTAAAGGAGGAAGGTCATGAATCAGAAATGGGTTTTAGTGATATGTTGTTGAGTGAAAAGGAGTTTGTACAAGTCATAGAGAAGGATGACAAAGATCCAAAAGTGGGGTCCAAGAAGATTTTAATGAGTCAAAAAGAGTTCCTAATGTCCATGAAGGAGGAAATAGTGGATTTTGAAACCATGATCAGACCTCAGACTGTCATTACAATAGTTGACATTTATGATTTACCATGGGAGATCTAAAGTATGTTGAAGGATAGTGTAGACATAGTTGTGGATGAGTTTTCACATTCATTATTCCCAATGAAAATTATCAATCATTTATGATTGTTTGAAGAGACTAAATTTGAGTATAATGTGCAAGTGGAGCAAGGTGAATTGCTAGTAAACACAATGTAGGGTTCAAATTTTCAGTTGCTAGGTTGCAAGGATAAAGTTTTCCATTTAGTTCACCATGTGAGCCAAATGTCATTTGAGTTTGAGGATGCAAAGAGCTTTATGTCTACTACTAGGGTACTAGAGAGGGTTGTAGATGGGGAAGATCAAATTTCCATTATGGATTTACAGACCAAGCTACTTCAGTCAGTTGTTGCCATGTTGAAAGGGTCACCAAGAGCGTGTGAGAAGTGGAACAAAGAAGACATAGCTAGTGATGGTGCTCAACAAGTAGTTACAGAGGATAATGTTAACATTTTTATCATCCAAGTGCGGGAGGAAGAGTATGAAAAATATACTAGGAAGACTAATCAATTTCAACTATCATTGCATGAGGTATCTCTGGAAGGTGAATCGCAACATAGTTTATATAACTTTTATATGTTTTATCAAGGGTTATTTGCAGTTGTAAGTAGATTTTAGTGCCTTCAAGTCAAAGAAAACAAGAAACTTGGGTATGATGCTTCACATACAAAACATGGAGCTACAATTTTAGTTGTTAAGGCATTGTTGAATGAAGGATTTAGAGATGCAAATGGAGAATAGGCTTATTTCAAGACAAGTTCAAATACCTTTTCCAATTGTTCAAGAGACCCAAAGTCAAGATGAAATAAGCATGGGACTGTTTCAAAGAAGATAATTTATATGGTCTTAAATACTATAGACAAGATATTTCAAGCATGGTTCTCATGTTTCTACCCTCCATTCAAGTGGAACTTGAATCTTTTCTTCCTTGAGAGTATGGTGCAGGGGCACCATAGGTCTTCATGCCTCTAAGGGGTCAAGGTTAGTATATTGTTTTGTTTTGTGATTTTTTCATGTAATAAGTTATAAGAATACCATTTCATGTTTGTTTGAGTCTAGTTTGAGTTCTTAGGGGTCAATTAGTGTGCAAATAAAAAAGTGGTCAAATGTTGCACAATATTGTCAAGCAATTTTGCACTTTTTGTCATAAAGGCTAAATGAGGTTTTGTTAATTTTATAATTTGAAAATTAGTTGGTAACCATTGGGAATAGTTTTAAATTCTTTAAGAAATTCTGGTATGGTCAAAGAGGAGGTTGGATGTTGAAATCTTGAAGTTGGAGTAATAAAATATCTTTATTTTTTGCAAATCTAGATGTTTCATTGTTGTTCTTTCATGTAGTATGGATATTTACGATCCCATACTGAATAAAAATAAATTAAATGTGATTAAGGACTAAATTTTCTTTCATTTGGTACCAATTTCATGTAAATTCTTTGTGTTTTGAGTAAGATGTATTGATTTTTCTCCAAACTAGTCTAAACCCTAAGTAGGGTAACCAGTGGGTGGATAAAATGCATAGAACTCCATTCCACCAATGAAAAGTCTTCAAAATTGGTGGAATGGTCTATGGAAAGATAAAATTGAATTTAACAAAGTAGTAGGGACTAGAGAGTTGATGTGCACATGTTCAAGAAGCATGAGGGTCTAATATCTTCATGTATCAGACCCAATAACCCTAGTAGATTGGTGAAATGTGTTGTATGCAACTGAGGAATGTCCTAGATGATTGGATCCTTTATTTTAGACCCTGTGTGACTTTTTTGAAGAACTAGAATGAGGGTGTAGTTCCTATAACACCAAAACCCTACTGCTACCAAGCCTAGTTGTCAATTAGGCATAGTTACAACAAGAGGACAACCAAAATTTGAATATTTTCATACAAAGAATCCTACCCTAGTTTTGAGATATGTTCAAGAATGAAAAAGGGTATTTGTAAATGTCTGTACATTTTGGTGTTAGGTCTGCTCTGTATTTTATTCCTAAAAAGGTCACTTTGGAAGGCTACTAGGGTAAAGGGGCAGTTTTTGAAGGAAAGCCTATTGGTGGATGTGTGAGGGCTCTTGTTAATGGTTATCTGAGTGAGTTTGATAGGCTATAGATTAGAGGGTCCTTGTGGGTGATTGTGGGTTTTGGTTACCCTTGAATGGCTTGTTTTTTGAAGATCAAATGTATACCCTTGTAGAATAAGTCTACCTTATCATGATTTCCTTTGAGCTTTGAGAAAGGAATGAACCCATTGTTGTGAAATATGGTATCAATTTTCTAGTTTATGCCCTTGCTTTGCATCAAGAGGAAGCATTTATTAAGTTTCTAACCTGAGGTGAGAATGCATATTTGACCTTCAACCTACAAACCAATGATGACCCTAGAACATTCACATTATGAATTTTATTTGAAGTGGTTTTGGAGCCAATGTTATTTCATGCATATATCTATAAATCTTGTAGATTAATGTCCTCATCAACCTCAAAGGATCCTTCTGAGGATTTATCTTCTAGATCTACTCCATGCTCATCATTTCTACTTGATTCTCATTTGATTTATCTATTATTACCTACCATCCTATTACATTATCATATATATTCTTTAAGTTATTATTAATTTCTAACATTTCTAAATACTAGATAAATAAACCTCTATCATAAATACTAATTTAACACAAAATATTTAGAGATTTTTTTTTTTTACAGTTGAATCTAGATGACAAAATTATCCTTTTAAATATTACATTTCTTCAATTTTATATCAAGGAGAAGGCTCCATTAATTAACATAATTATTATTTATTTTAAAAAGGAGTAAATGCATGTGAGGAAGAATTTGCATATGAAAAATCCTTATTTTCAGAAGACAAAATTATCCTTTTAAATATTACATTGCTTCAATTTTATATCAAGGAGAAGGCTCCATTAATTAACATAGTTATTATTTATTTTAAAAAGGAGTAAATGCATGCGAGGAAGAATTTGCATATGAAAAATCCTTATTTTCAGAAGCTTGAGGTGAGGATAAAAGGAGGATTTATTATTGGAAATAATTTACATAAAAATATTATATATTTGTTTCAAATTTTTATTTACAAGTAAGAAATGATGTACTAGTGATCTACACAAGTGTAGAATTTAAATTAAAGTAGAAAACATTATATTCTAACCTTTCCTAGATTGCTCCCTCAAACTTACAAGTAATGTTTCATATTCCCATTTATAATATAGTTGCAATATTAATGGTTGATTTGATTAATGATAGTAGTGGATCAATAATGTAAACGATAAAAAAATGAATCATGTTTCTACAATGATAGCTTAAAATTATAGATAAATTGTGATATATTATAATCATTTAAGGTATTCAAAATTTGTTGAATTAATAAAAAAATCATCCTTCATATATATAAAATTTATTCAATAGACGATGGAGGAGAGGAGATGGAATTTTTTGATAGAACAGTAATGCAAAGAATATTTTCTTACCTGTACAAATAAAAATTGATTGAACTATTCTTTAAATCAATATAATGCTAAACATTAAAAATATAAGATAAACCAGTAAATATTCAAAGAATATATAACATTTTATCTTTATTTTTAGAATATATGTGTTGTGCTAGAAATACATTGGAAATAAATATACCTTGTAATATATTCAAATAATTTAATGTATTTGAAATTACTTCAAAACATTAAAATAAATATTTCCTTCCAATATCTAAAATATATTGATTGAGAAAAGTAGATGACTTATCTGCATTAGAATCCATTAAGAAGTGTAGGTATTTAAATATAAAGATGTAATAGATGTTTCATGAATTGACACTTTGCAAAATATTTCACTTATTTCACTAATATTGATTAAAATTATTTAAATTATTACTAATTCAAATAATAGATTCCTAAGAATTGTAATACATAGTAAACACTAGTGACATTTTAATCTCAAAGGTAAGGAATTGTGCTATGTTTTGAATGAAATGAAAAAGGAGAAATTTATTAAATATTATTAATAAATAATTCTAAAGGAGAATAATAAATTAACTCAATACACAATTTTAATTTATAACAACTCATAATTGAATGTATTCATGTTTAAGAGTAGATGGTAAACACAATCATTATGGATTAGAAGACAAAATAAATAGAAGTGTTGGATGAATCCTTTTGTATGGGATAAGTAATTAAATTTTATACAATATTTAAATGTCTTACACAACACTTTCTTTATTAGTAGCATATCAATTTTTTTATTTTTAATTATTTTTTGGAATCTTAATCTATTGGAATTATTATTTTAAGGTCATGAAAACTAGATGCAAATTTAGAGTACATGAGAAAGAAAATGGCTAACTAAAGTACCTCTTTGTGTCAAATATTGATTATATTATATTCAAAAAATAATTCTAATGTTACACACTTATTAACTAACTTTACTCATAAATTCTTAGAATATTTACTACCTAACTCATGAGAATGTTATGAGATATACCATTTGATGTATAAAGAAGGATGACATTAACAATCTATCATCCCCAAATAATGAAAAGTCTAAAAAAAGCATTAATATTTAGAAGAATGTTAATTTTGTAAAAATATTTGATAAAAGTTGAAGTACATCAATAAGAGATGATTACATGTTTATTAATTAAAAAATATCCACAACATGAGGTGCTATTATGAATCTGATTTTTAGAATGTTGAATTTTTTTAGATATATAATTTCAAGCTCCTCTCATCCATTTAAATTATTTTATTATTTCAACTTGAGAAAATATGTTTAATCAATAGAAATATTTTTGAATGATTTTAGAAGGTTGGAATATATAATAGTATATCAATAAAAGAATATAATAATAATAAAATTACTTGCTATCATCAAATGCTAGTATAACCGTCATTAAATTATACCATTTGAAAATAATTTTTTATCATAGTAAATGACTATTATCACCCATAGAACCATAGCTAATATGTTATTCAAAGTAGTTTAAAATTAAAATCATATTAGCTGACCAGTCATCATCATTATTAGTTTTGTGAATATATTGAATGTCTTATTCAAAATCTTACACATCTTATTTACAATACATAAATCTTCATGATAAAAATAATAACTAGAATATTATTACATAAAATGTCTAATTGATCATTATAGTACACAACTATCATAACTATATGTAAAATAATAAACATGACATTTCTACAAATCATATTAGTGAGATTAATTATATTTCTCAATATAATTATATTAAAGTTCTTAATGTCAAAATTTTGGATCACATCATTGTTTCATATACTTTTATTCTTCTTTTGTTTAATATTTTGATCTATGTATCTCTCATGTTTTCTTCATCCTAACAATAGATCACAAATTTGTAATCTCAAACATTATTATTTTTACTTGATTATATCTAAAAAATCCTTAATCTCAAATATAAAGTGCTCTCATAGTTATAACTAATATTGAAAAACAAAAAAAAACAAAAAAACAAATTAAATTATAAGATACGCAAAACAAGATAATGATAATTTTAAATATAAAGTCCCACTTGTGAACATGTGACAATATTTATCACTCTTGCATTTTTGTAATCACTCTCTAAAGTGTGCATAAACAACATTGTTTCAATTATTATACTTAAATTTTCAATAAATACAAAATTAACTAATAGACAAGTATCAAGTTTCTCTATTTTTTCTATTTAATCTGATCTATATTTTAATAATCCTATAAATCTTGGCTCTAGGAAAATTCATGGACGGAAAATTCAGTACCAACAATTTATTAAAAAATATTAATGCTATTGATTTTCCTCGTGGTTAATGGTGAATTGTTGGTGGTGAATTTGTCAGGGCGGTGAATTGTTTACGGTGAATTTTTCGTATGCCATAAATTTTGTACTACAAAATATTAAAAAATAATGATATATGTGAAAGAATTGGAGTGTTCTAGTTGGTAGAAAATAAAGATTCTCATATAATTATAATAAAATATTCTAAGAAGCTAAGAGTGACGTAGTGTGATGGTTAAGTTGTGAGATTGTTGTTCGAACCCCATTGACACATCATTGTTGAGCCTTTGTATTGAAGATGAGATCCCTCATTTGTCACTTTACTGTTCATGACCTCCAATAAAAAATGTTTACCTATAAAAAAATAAAAATATATAACAGATAAAACATGTTCTCTAAACATAAATTTTCTTTTCCTAATTATAATAAAGGAACTTATGAATTAAATATTCCTTCTCAACGTCAAGAGCTAAGCTATTCCATGGAGTCGATAGCCATGCAATATTTACAGCCCTCCGTATCAAAACCATCTATTGTAACACAGTGACTCGATTGAATAATAAAAAGAAAGTTTTGTCGTGTATTACTGAAAGTTTTTCATTGGGACTGTGTGTCTCGCTATTGAGGTGCCTTTCTGGTGACATGACTACACATGGAATTGGATAGTCGGTGAAAAATGCTGAACAAATCAAAGATGCCTTCATTGCTGTCAGCAGTCTGCCTCACTTTTATTAGCAATACCAACTGTACGTCGTTTGGACTATTATCTTACCAACTCTTACTCGCAGCTGATAAACCTAAATTTATAAGAATGAATCTTCATTCTATACTCTCTGCAGTCCCCCATTATTAAGACTGAAGTTCTATATTGAAAGTGAGTGGCTGGAAAGACTTCTTTATTCAAAGCAGAGATTTCACGTGGTGCCATAGAATCACATTCAACGTAGAAAATGGTAGAATAACCAATCGTGTAGGTAACACAATGATATTCAATGGTCATCTGGAGTTAGATATACGTCTAGTTTTGCTTGAACTATAATTCGGCGATATTGATGGATCAACGAAATCGATGGATCACATGGTTGAAATTTTGGTTAACAATTTCTCTTTCAAGCATATAAACATTGAAATACATCATATAATATATTAAATTGTATTATAAAATATTATTTCTTCCATATAAACATTATCTAGCATTGTGAGAGTCTCATAGGTCTATATTTTAAAACAAAATCTTATTTCTAAATCTTTCTAAGATTGCAGATTTGAAGTTAAGTAGTTTCCTTTGCCCCCTATGGTTGATATATCTCTATATTTTTCAACAAAATTGACCTTTTGTGCTTATGCAACCTATAATGGAACCAAACATAAAATGACTCCTATTAAATATATTGTATACTTTTCATGGTTTACATCTCTTATAGATTATACATCCCACTATAACTAGTGACGTATTGCATAACATCATCGGTATGGGTATGGAGTGGAATCATCCCTTATGTAAGCATTTGAAGATATAAGCCCTTACAAAGTGTAATATAGGTAGTTTTTTATTTACAGTTTCATATCATATATGAATTAGTATTAAGTGTAAGTGTGAAATATCTTATTGTTTTCTAATATAAGTATTTTAAAAAATAAAACAATAGATTTTTTTATGGTAACATATTTTATTATAATCTAAATGTGTCATTATTTATTAGTATTACTTTTAAACATGTTTTAACACTATTTCTTTATATTAAGTTTATCAATATATTTTATTAATTGTGTATCAAAGTGAGTTTTGCGTGTTCTTTGAAAGAAAGAGAATGCTTTATTTGTAATATTTCTTCTTAATTGAAAACCTACATATGTGAATCTTGTGTACAAAGTAAAATGCAAAGAATGTAATGAATGTAACTAGAAAAAAAATATTACTAAAATTTGAAGTTATGAAAGCTTAGGATAGAAGATTTTCTCATAGATTAAGATTAGTTCAAGACTATCGTATAAATAAAAAACACACCAACTGAAATGTTCACATTTTAAGTGTATATTTCCCAAGAAATCAATTACCTTGTCTAAACATTTAAAAGAAATTTAATAAGAAGTATGTGTCAACACAAAAATGGCTTGATGGCCCTCACTTTATAGTTAATGGTTGAATTGATTTATTTATACTTACAAATTATGTTTCGTTCCCTTTATAAATAATAGTAATACATATAATCAAACTACATTAAATAAGATAATAATGTCGTAAATAAAATTTACAAAAATACATTCACTTAATCATTTATCTATAATATAAATGTACTTGAATACTAAACTAACACCAAATTAAAATAAATAACAATAGGGAGGGATGGATAGTTAAGAAAAAACAAGAAATTTTATAACCTTGCTACAACATTGTTCATTGATTCTTTTAAATTGTCAAAAACCCAAAATATGAAGTGATCATAATTAAAAAACCTACAACATAACTAGTTGATGTAGGAGCATCCAATGATGTAAGGGCAATCTTGCATCACTGAAAAATATTTTATTTTCATTTTTCTGTAGTTTCCTTAGTTGTCTTGG
Source organism: Sequoiadendron giganteum (assembly GCA_007115665.2). Taxonomy (NCBI): domain Eukaryota; kingdom Viridiplantae; phylum Streptophyta; class Pinopsida; order Cupressales; family Cupressaceae; genus Sequoiadendron; species Sequoiadendron giganteum. Next base: position 85,477,524 of record CM021105.1, read on the forward strand.
GGCCCACGACAACTCATGTAGTCTTTGGGATAGTTAGAAGTTTGAAACAACCAATAGCAGTCAACTACTATATTTTTTAAGTCGGCCTATTCGGGTTACTATAGACACAAAAAATGACTTCAAGGAGTGAAATTGGAAAATAGTATTTTTGGTGAAAGAATCATCTCAAAATCATGTATCATTTGGAAGATATTAAATTTTCATCTCTAAGAATTTCTCTAATGAAGTTTAAAACTAAAAAACAAGGCCCTTCAGAGCCTTAAAATAGGGTGAAAAAACTCTAATCTTATAGACTTAGCAAAATATTGGTTGTAGATCTCTTCACAAGCTTTCCAACGATATATTACAATTGAAAATCTAACAGTTGGATCAAAAGTTATGACCTTGAGAAGTTGTAAATATATAAATATAAAATAAATTCAAAAATCTTCTAGAGCGGGAAGTAGATGGTGGAATTTCTAGTGCCAAAATGGGTTTACACCCTCCAAAATATTCTAAGGTAGTTATAATTCCTGGATAAAGAGGGAGAATAGGGGTTACAGAAGAGAGCTCTGGTAGTGCAGATCATGGTTTTCGGCTTACAAATTTCTATAATAAGAAAGCCCATGTGGTTGTAGTATGTTATTTTTTGAGTATTGTAATTTCACTTTATCAAGATAATAGAAAGCAAGTGTTTCTTTTTGCATTGTCTATTTATCTCTCTTATTTAGTTGTGTGTGTGTGGTTTTGTAAGGGGAGTACCCTCATCACTAGTGTTAAAATTTATGGAAAATAGTTCAAAATATGAAGTGATCATAAATAAAAAATCAAAAACATAATGACTATTAAAATATCTCTAGAATGTTATAAGAATAGACATATGTAGACGTAAAAATTAAAAATCGATAATATTTTTTTTTGTTTTACTTCAATTGAAAGAAAATGTAATTCATATTCATTGAGATTTTCCATTTTAATAACAATAAGCTGACCTGTATTAAAAATATTCTATAAACATTAAGAATGAACAATGAAAATATGTATGGTACTACTCTCATGACATTATATCAAAGAACTAAATGGAATAGATAATGAATTTATATAATATTTACCTTTTCAAATCCATTTACAACTAAGAAATAATTATAATTTATAGTGATAATCTAAGATATGTCAAATCTAATTCAATAAGGATTGCAATAGAAATAAATTTTTGGTCTTTGTAAAATTATATTGCAAATAGATATCTAGAATAATTATACAAGTAAAAGATTTAAATAATCCAAAAATGTTATATAAGTCAAAATTTATACCAAAATAGTGTAATAAACTATATGATACATGTGAGTGTTATAATTGATATTGAAGCACACAAGTCCCACAAATCACCTACAACCAAAATTCCTATCACGTCTAAAGAGAAAAGGTCATTGATATGCTCATGCAACCATGAGAAGAATTGATAAAAAAAGCAACTGATTGTGCAACAAATTAATTTGAATGAATGATTATTGTAAGTGTGAATAAGGCGTAAAGCAGTAAAACACTTCTTAATGAAACATTGCATCAATGATTAAGCTAATAACCAATTGAAAGCGTCTCATTGTCTCCTATCTTTAAAGATTTATTAAGCGAAGTGCTCTTAGATTTAAATAACACTATTAACTGTTAAAATGACAATCTAAAGAATGGAATGATGTTGATGCAATGATATGAAGCTATATGATAAAGACTAGATGATAAAAGAAACTAAATTAGCATGGATTGACATGGAAACTGATAAATGCAGCTACAAGAGGCAACCATGATTGTGAAAGCTTCATTGTTGGATGTTGGATGCTTGATGTTTGAATGCTTGATGCTTGATTAAATTCCTACAGAGTAAACTTGATAACCTGGGATCCTTTTCTTGTTCCAATGAAGCTTTATTTATAGATTTCCTAGTTGTAGAAATGCAGTGATGGCAAAGAGAGGCTTGGATTCAATATGGAGGATTGAATGGTGAAAGATGGCAGATATTGAGAGAATTTTGGAGATTGTCTCTACCCATGAAAACACTAGGCAAGAGAAGAGGAAAGATTGATGGAGGAGGATCTAGAGATAAATTTGGAATTTGTCTCCAATTTGTCTCCAAAACTTCCCATGAAGTTTCAATCAATTAATTTTGACATATTTTGACATAAATTAGACATAGAATATCTAATTCATTTTTGAGGAAATATAGAGGAATATTTTTTATGCCTTAATTTAAATATTTTTGATTTATTTAAATTAGCAAAAGAGGGATAAATAATTTAATAAAACAAACTATAGAAGTTGTTTATTAAATTAAACAGAAGAATATGGCGATTAATCAATAAAGTGTTTAATCTTTATTTAATTAATTTAAGATTGATGTGATAGGATAAAATAGGGAAATGATAATTAAATCAAACAAAGTATTTAATTTTGTTTATTTAATTAAGACGAGATTGGAAGAATTTAAATGTGAATGTGAATGTGAACTATATAAATAAATATTTCTATTTATTCAATAGTAGAGGAAATTAGAATAATTAATCAAATAATTCGTATTTAATTAATCAGTTGCTCTAGACCAATTTTAGGTGTATACATTTTGCCCATCTTTGAAGTGATGTGTTTACGCATTGCTTCAAAGAAAATTTTGTTGCTACTGCCAGGATTGATGAAAAATTTTTAGTATGCCCAAGATATGCCCTAGATATTGATTTTTCAGATGATTGCCGATAATATGCCCCCTCAAGAGATAAATTAATGATTTGATCATTTTTTAGAATTTTTGAAATTTTCATGATGATTTGATGAAGATTTGATGAATAAATAATTTATCTCCCGACAATGATGAAGAAAAATAAAGCCCGCAGATGTCTTTCAATTAATTTCATGGATAAAAATAATCAAAATATAATTAAAACCCACAAAAATCCCCTTTTAAAAAGTTATATAAGGTTCAAAATGTCATTTTCAAAGTCATTTGGACTTTGTGACTTTCAAACTTCAGTGATAGGGACTTTTGAGCCAGCCCGAGCAAGATGCCAATCCCTTACCACACTCACCGTTTCAAGCATGTTCGACATCACCAGTGGTCGGCCGCCTACGGACCTCCGGTATGTACCCATAATCCTCCTCGTTTTTCATGTATTTTTGTTTTTTATGCTTTTTTATGCTTTTCATGTTTTTTTTCCTAGTTTAGTGCATCCAAGTCATGTTGTAGCGCTTTGCACTCTAGTGTAGCACTTTGATAAACTGTTCTAGCACTTTGAGATTTAGCGCTTGCGTTATTTTCTCTAGCACTTCCATAGGATAGTCTTGCACTCTCATGATTCAACGCTTAGGTGGTTAGGTTTAGTGCATTGATGCCGAATTTTAGAGCCTAGAATGTTCTAGTGCTTTGATTTGGTAAAATAGCTCATCGACGGTCTGTTATAGTGCTTCTAGTAAAGTAGCACTTTGATGGACTATTTTAGCGCATCGATGCGGTAAAACAACGCTTAGGATAAAGTAGCGCTTTGGATGCCTATTTTAGCGCATCAGAGTGCTGAAATAGCGCTTTGGGTGCCTGTTTTAGCGCATCCAATTGATAAAGTAGCATTTTTGAGATTTAGTGCTTTGGATGCCTATTTTAGCGCATCCATGTCAAAATGGAAAATTTTGATTTTTGCCAATTTCATTCATGTTCATTCTTCGGTTTGGTATGATTGATTAATCCAAATTCCCGATGTTTGATTCTGATCATTTAAATAAGACTTACTCTCATGATAGGCGAGATGAAATCCTATTTGTGATGATCCTCATGATAGGCGAGGAAATGATTCAATATCTAATAAACCTCATGATAGGTGAGATTAGATAATGTTGTGATGAACCTCATGATAGGTGAGGTTTGTTGATGTTTGCTCCTGAATTTTGATCAAAAATTCATACCAAACTTTGATTAGACTTGATAGCAGAATGACTTTTGATTTCTTGACATAGTGCAATGATTGTGATAGGAGGGTCTGGGTACTCTCTAGATGCGAACGCAGTTTTCCTAGACCACCGATTTGATTCCTCATCTGACACCAGATGAGATTCAGGTCATAGGCCGATGTGGCCTTACGAGTTTACTTGACATGCCCCAGATTAGGATTAGTCGGGGTCTCCTTACCACTTTGGCTGAGAGATGGCACAGTGACCACAACACCTTTCATTTACCTACTAGCGAGATGACGGTCACACCCGAGGATGTGTGGTGGATTCTGCGGATCCCCTTCATGGGCGAGGTTGAGGTTTATGATTCTCATGAGGCTGGTGGGAGAGATGCTCTCCGCAGAGTGTTTGATCAACATATTGTAGGTCCAAGTGTCTGATGGAGGGTGATTGCTGATGCATACACTTCATTACCAGCAGTGCTTGCTGGATTCATTAGAGGTTTCCTTTTCCCTAATCGCAGGTCAAAGGGATTCTCTATGGGTTGGGGCCAGATTTTGGAGAGCATGGTTGTACATGGAATGAGATACGCATGGGGGATGTGTATGCTAGCACATCTCTATCATGACCTTCATTCAGTGGTGTATTTGGGGGGCACGGAGTTTATCAGCAGGGATAACCTTGTTATAGGTGTGGGCATGGGAGCATTTTTCCATTGCTTGACCATATCCAATTTTGGATAGACTGGCAGGTAGACCTTATGTGTTTCGGTATAGAGGTAGACTTACCCAGGCTTGGATGGGTAAGTTGGAGCATTGGAGACGAGTTTTTGATGATACAAAGAGTGTTGTTTGGTGGCCATACTTAGATTGCGAGCAGTAGGATGAGGATGACATTGTGCTCAGATACCTTTGTGATTCCATGTACCTAATTGGTCAGACACCTTTTGTTTTGAAGAGGTTTTTGTTACGGCGGGTGTACAGATAGTACAACAATGTTTAGTGTATGCCACAGGGGGTAGCTCACTATGCTAGGCGATAGAGTGATATACCTGATTGGGGACCATGCCTGTCATATGAGACCCTAGTAGAGGGATACAGAGCACTACAATCATCAGCTTGGGACATGCACAAGGATATTGCGGAGGTGCTTGTGACAAAGGAGTATGTTGCATTTTTGGCATTGACTCCACATCCTCACATCACGATTCCAAATGAGCCAGCACCATTACCCATTGAGGAGGATGTTGCCGAGGGTTCAGAGGATAGTGGGGGTGATACTGCATCAGGTAGTAGTACTGAGAGTAGCAACGGTGATGACAGTAGTGGGGATGATAGTGATGGTGGTGGTGGAGGTGGCAGAGGGACTAGACCAATCAGTGTTGGTCCTTCATCTAGTAGGCCTCGCAAGATGCGAGCAGTGGATTTCTAGAGACAGATTGTAGGTCTTCAGACATAGGTACAGACATTGCAGGGATAGTTGGTACAGGCCCGGAGTTCATTGGTTTAAATGCAGACTCAGATGCAGACCTAGGCTCATGCCCATGCACAGGCACTAGTGCAAGTACAGGGACAGTTGGCTATTGTGCAAACTTAGGTTGCCACTTTGATAGTTGAGCGAGATAGTGCCCGACAGATTGCTGAGAGGGAACAAGAGACGACCGAGACCTTATAGAGAGTAGCTGATGGTACCTCGGTTGCCGATTACATGAGAGAGGTTCTGCGGGTTGGCCATGAGGCTGAGTTTTATTGGGGTAGGTACCATGATGTAGTGCCTGCCGAGCGTAGAGTCAGCTATGCCCTGTCGAGATCAGGTCAGACTCGCACCCGGACAGTCAGTGAGGGTGTGACACAGCCTCCTTGAGGAGATCCCAGAGATCCTAGTACTTCTAAGGGTGGTGGAGGTACTGGTCCTATTGGGCCCACACATTCTGGCAGTAGCAGATCATAGATGCTATTGTGATTTTGAGATATTCTTTGAGACATGATGTACATTTCGAGTTGGCTCATTTTTGGATGATGTATCTTTATTTCAGACTTCATTGTATACTGAACATTGATGATATATATATGAGATGCATTTGATTTGATCTTATGATGATTTATGATGTCTATGTGATGGATCCATTTTATTTATGTGATGATGTATCTTTATGATGTTCTATATGAATGTTTTTATTTCAATGTAATGATGCTATAATAAATGCATTTTATTTTAAATGTGATGATGATAAAAATGATGAAAAATGAATATGTAGACTATATGATATTTGGATGTATGATGTAATGTATGAATTTCCAAATGTGATGATAAAAATGATGAAAATGAATAATAATTATATGACTTGTATTTATTTTATGTTGATGATAATAATAATAAATGATGATGTTTTTAAATGATGAATACATTTAGTTCAATGTAATGATGCTAAAAATGATGATGTATGATGAATGATAACATAATGATAATAATGATGTATTCGATCAAATGATAATTTTGTAAATAATGGTATGATAAATGATGAAAACTTAATGATGAAATGATGACTTTTATATGTTTCTGATGATTTTTGGATTTATGTCAAGCATACTCAATCATATTTGTAGAAAAGATAATCATTAATTGGAATCCCTTATGCAACAAATACTCTACAGATAATGAATTTGTGATGAATGCAATCTAATTTTAACATGCAACTATATGCAATTGTTCTCATTTTAACAATATTTTGTGTTTTGTATCATCATAGAGATTTTATTGGATGTTGAAAGTGAGTACAAGCATTAATGGTATGTGTTAGACCAATGACGACCTGAGTACTACTTTCATGATTTTTTATTTTGCAAGCGAACACAAGCATCTAGGTATAATTGAACCGAGATGACCTGAGCATTCATTGCGTAAAAAGACAAAGATTAATTATTTTAGTGTGTGAATTTTGAATGTCATCAGTGATACATTTGCATAGATCATCCCCCAACAATTCACACATTTATATGATTAACTTACAGATAGCAGACAATAAAAGTATCATTCTTCTTCGTTGTTTCTCTAGTTCATTTACATCATTGAGTCACTCCAGAGAAATGATAATATCAATAAAAAAATATAACTTATCCACCTTTTACTTAGAGTGTTTCAAATCATTATTCAGATTAGATCATCCATCCCGATTTTTTGAGATTTTGACCAAAGACCTAACCTACTAACTTATCCTAGGGGTCTCGGGGGCTGATCAAAGATTAGCCTTGCCTACATTACACACACAGAGACCATGTAGTTCAAATGACATAGTCTCATGATTTTGGGTTTGCTTTTCTAGACTGACTCTTTTACTTGTTTTTGGATTTTCTAATTTGACATGGATGTGTGATGCTTCTCCAATGGCGATTAAAGTTGTGCTTTGAAGATTTTTTTTGTTTTCTTGTCATACTGTTGTTTTCCCTTTTGGTGAAACCAATGTGTTTGTTGCCCCTAGTGATATCCAGATGTTGCCCCAAGCTAGAGTGAGACATGACCATGTGGCATGATGTGATAATGGATGCAATGATGGCAATACTAGTGATATGATATGAAATGGTAATGACTGTCAGACTAATGATCCCGATATGTATCTGAATAGATGGGAAAGCTTCTCTAGAATCACATACGATGCCTGTTTCCAGGTTTTCACCACATGTTTTGATTACACTCTTTGTTTGTATATTTTTCTTTTTTTCTTTTTTAATTTTTTTATTTCTATTTTCTGTATTTTTTTGTATTTTATGTTGTCAAGACACCTGTTTGCCAGGTTTTCGTCAAGGAAACCCTTTTTTAAAAGTTTAACCCATGCACTAGGAATTCAAGTGTAGAAATTTTTGAGATGGATATTGTTGATAGGTTCATCAAAAAAATCCCCTTCTGACGTTGATAGTTGATAAGTGTTCATGTTATAGCAGCTATGGGCTATACTTCCTTTGCACAAATACCAAGAAGAAGAACATGAATTAAATAAGTAGTCTTCGACTATTTAATTCATGACTACACTTTCATTAATGACAAAGGGCCGACCCTAATATGATTCTCATTTATTATCTATTGCATGGGCCGACCCTATGTGTATTTATCATTATTATGTATTTTCCTAAAGGGGTCGACCTATCTTGAAGAGGCGCCTCTCTTGTATTATACAAGGTCTTATTTGTCATTCGTTATCTCATTCATTCAATCAAGCTCGCATTTCCTTAAGAGAAAAATTCGCACCTCATAGCAGCAGATCTGATTTCAAGGAAGAACATATTCATTTTGTATCTTGTGCATCTAGGAGAGGTGCAACTTCATTATATTCATTATTGGCCATTGTTGGGCCTGAGTTGTAAGCAGATTTCTGCTCCTATGCTACTTTATATAAGAGATTCATTTGCTGGGTTTTTCTCCCTCAAGAGGAGGGTTTTCCCAGGGTATCTTGTTGTGTTCATTGTCTTATGTGTTGCAATATTTCTAAGTGTGTTCATTGTTAATTTGATCTAAGAAAATCTAACATGGTATCAGAGTGGGTGTGAAAAAGATCATGATCAGATTTAGTTTGCAACACTCACTTTATTCTTTCTCAGTCTATCTCTTATTTCTAAAAAAAATCAAGATGGTGAATGGTCTGAAAATCGAGGATAGAATCGAAGGGATTTTGAACTACACATCATGGAGGTTCAGGATCATGCTCACATTGGAAGAGAATGATTTGGCTGAGTTTGTGAAAACAAAAGTTCCCGAACCTGAGGAGGAAGAAGAGAAGTTGCAGTGGAGGAAGAAAGACACTAGGGCAAAGAAAGTATTGGTCAATTCCATCAAGGATCATGTTGTACCGATTGTCTTCAAGTTGGATACAACAAGAGAGTTGTTTGCAACCTTGGAAGAGATGTATGAAATTAAAAACACTAGTCGAGCTCTTGCACTGAAGCAACAACTTCATCATGTGAAAATGGTGAAACGAGAATCTGTTATTACATACTTCATGAGGATTTCAGAGATAAGAGATCAACTCTCCACTATTGGTCACATGATTGATGACAAAGACTTGAATATGCTTCCTCTCAATGGTCTTCCGCTCTCATGGGATTCCTTTATTCAAGGAATCAGTGCAAGATCTAAACTTCCCAAGTTTGATCGATTGAGGATTGATTGCATTCAAGAGGAGTTGAGACTAATGGCAAGGGGAATTGGTCAAAGTTCAAAGAATGAAGAAATACAAGTTCTTGCCTCTCATTCATCGAACAAAGGAAAAGGCTTTAAGAAAGGGTTCTTCAAGAGGAATCAAGAAAATGGAAATGATGGTGCTCCTGCCTTCAAAAGGAAACGAGACATGTCCAAGATTGAATGTTTCCATTGTGATAAGTATGGCCACTTTGTGAAGGATTGTCCTCGAAGACCTAAGCAACAAGTTGCCACTGCAAATGTTGAAGAAATTGCTCCATAAAAGGAATCTAGTGATTATCTGTTCTATTCAGCTTTTTCAAGCAATGTATCTACCAATGCCAACACTTGGGTAATTGATAGTGGTGCTTCTAGGCACATCACTAGTTTCAGGGGTCACCTTTCAAACTTAGTGGAGAGCAACTCTACTGATCAAGTCATCATTGGAGACGATGCTAGATATTCTATGAAAGGAATTGGAAACTCCACTCTTCACTTGGATTCCGAAATTTCATTGGAGTTGAATGATGTACTATTCATTCTAGGGATAAAGAGGAACCTTGTCTCAATTTCAGCATTAGAAGATAAGGGTTATCAAGTTGCCTTTTCTAAAGGCAAAATTATTATATGGGAAAATAACTCCAATTTCAAAACTGCTCAAGTGATTGGAGTTAGACATGAATGTCTCTACAGGCTATGGACTCGTCCCCTTCAAGCACTTGTGCATAACAGTTCCAGCATGTGCGATCTTTGGCATCGAAGATTAGCTCACATTCACTTTCGGGAATTACCTATCATGGAGAAGATGGTCACCGGTCTCCCAAAATTCAACCAAGAACATGAAGGTACATGCAAAGGATGCACTCTAGGAAAGAATACAAAAGGTACATTTCATTCTAGTGAAAGTAGATATAAATTAATTCTTGATCTCATTCATTCTGATTTATGTGGTCCAATGTCTATTGCATCTTCTAGTGGTTTTCTGTATTACATTATTTTTATTGATGATTACTCTAGAAAGACTTGGATTTATTTATTGAGATCTAAAGAATCTGAAGAAGTATTAGAAAGATTCAGAGAATTCAAGGCACAGGTTGAAAACCCGTCTGGGAAAAGGATTAAAGTTTTGAGATCCGATAATGGTGGAGAATACACCTCTGACACATTTTGTGATTTTTTTATTGAAGTAGGGATTAAGAGGGAGTTCAGTGTTCCCTATAATCCTCAACAAAATGGTATTGCTGAAAGGAAGAACAGGTCTATTGTGGAAGCTGTAAAAGCTATGATCCATGATCAAGATCTACAAATCTCTCTTTGGGCTGAGGCATCGAGGACAACCATCTATGTTTAGAACAAGAGTCCCCACAGGATCTTGGAGAATAAAACTCTTGAAGAAGCATTCTTAGGGGTGAAACCAAAAGTTAGTCATTTGAGGATCTTTGGCTGCCCAGTCTATGTTCATATTCCAAAGGAAAAGAGAACAAAGCTAGAACCTTCTAGGAAGAAAGGAATTCTTGTAGGTTACAGTGAGTCATCAAAAGCCTATAGAGTTTACATACCAGGATAGAAGTCTATTGAGATTAGTAGAGATGTCACATTTGAGGAAGATGTTGCTTTCAGAAGATCCAAGGGCACTCCTATGGAGATTGATGAAGAAGAACCTCCTCAAGATATGGAAGTTGACCATATTTCAGAGAACCTGAAGGAGGCTCCAAAACCTAAAGAAGATGTTGATCCAGCTGAACCCTTGGATCCTACTAATGGGCCTCTAGATATTGTGATTGGGAAAAAAAGACCTCTTTGGGCTCATAGGACAATGCAAGAGGCAAAAAGTTTTTGTAGCTCCAAGAGGAGCTTTCAGAGAAAGCAAGAGACCTCAAAAGTTCTCTAGTTATGTCGCTTTGATGAGTCAAATTATTGAGTCAGAGCCTTCAAGTGTCAAAGAAATTTCTAGTCAACAAGTATGGAAAGATGCCATGTCTGAGGAATATCATTCCATACTTAAGAATCATATTTGGGATATAGTTCCTAGACCCAAAGACAAATCTATGGTGTCTTCTAAGTGGCTCTTCAAGATTAAGCATGCAACTGATGGGAGCATTAAGAAGCACAAGGCAAGATTTGTGGCTAGAGGGTTCTCACAAAAAGAGGGAGTTGACTATGAATAATTTTTTGCTTCTATGGCTCAATATACGTCTGTCAGAACCATCATTGCTATTGCTGCATCTAGAGGAAGGAAAATTCACCAAATGGATGTAAAGACAACTTTTCTAAATGGTGTAATAGAAGAAGAGGGTTACATTGAGCAACCTGAAGGATTTGAGGTACATGGAAAGGAGTCTCATGTTTGAAAGCTAAAGAAGGCCTTGTATGGTCTTAAGCAAGTTCCTTGTGCTTGGTATGAAAGGATTGATCAATATCTATCAAGCCTATGTTTCTCAAAGAATGATGCAGATTCTAACCTCTACTTCAAGCTATTAAAGGGTGAAGCTTTGATTCTTGTTCTATATGTTGATGATCTGATTATCATTGGTGAAGAACATCTAATTCTAAAATGCAAGAAGGAATTAGCTTCAGAGTTTGAGATGAAGAATCTAGGTCTCATGCATTACTTTCTTGGCTTAGAAGTTTGGAAAAATTTAGATGAGATGATTCTAAGTCAAGGCAAGTATACTATTGACATTCTCAAAAGGTTTGGTATGATTGAATGCAAACCTATGTCTAGTCCCATGGAGTCTAATCTAGATAAGTTAAAAGAGGTTGTAGCTAGTTCAGAACCAGTGGATTCTATGATGTATAGAAAGTTGATTGGTTCATTGATGTATCTAGTTAACACTAGACCTGACATCTGCTATGCAGTGAGTGCACTTAGCCAATTTATGTGTGAACCAAGGAAAATACATCTTGTAGCAACTAAAAATATCCTGAGATATTTATGTGGCATAATTGGATATGGATTGAAATATTCTTCAAATGTGGATTTAGAGCTGCATGGTTTTACCAATTCTGATTGGGCAGGATGTGTCTTAGATCGAAAGAGTACCTCTGGTTGTTGCTTCAATTTGGGGACTGCTATGATTTCTTGGTGTAGTAGGAAACAGTCTTTAGTGGCCTTGAGTTGAACCAAGGCAGAGTACATAGCAGTGTGTGGAGCAACTCATGAGGTAGTGTGGCTTCGTAAGCTCCTTACAGGATTGTTTGGACAACCAATAGAGCCCACCATTATACACTGTGATAATCAGAGCTGTGTAAAGCTTTCTGTCAATCCCGTGTTTCATGATAGAACAAAGCATGTTGAGATCAAGTACCACTATATTATAGATATGGTACAAAGGAAAGCTATACAGTTGAGGTATATCAGCACTAAAGAGCAAACGACAAACATTCTCACCAAGCCTCTCTCCAGGATTAAATTTGTGTACTTTCGAGACAAGCTTGGTATGGTGGAGAATGCAGCCTTAACTGAGAAAGAGTCTCAGTATCAGTGATCCTTTATTGATAATGCAATTCTCTATTGAGAGAGAGTTGAGGTGCAAGCCCTTGATAATGCAATTCTCTATTGAGAGAGAGTTGAGGTGCAAGCCCTTGGTAATGCATTTCTCTATTGAGAGAGATTTGAGGTGAAATCCCTTGTTTCCACACTCTAGGAGAGCCATGGTGGATGTCATGTGTGTGACTCCATGACAACATCACGTGAGGGAATCCATGATGATTTATTTGTGCTTGTGTATCACCCTCTGGGAGAGCCATGGTGAAAGTCACATTGAGGTGACAACATCACATTAAGTGATGAGCACTTGTTCATACCATCTATGGAGGTATCCATAATGGTTGATATCACGTTGAGGTGATATTCTATTTTGATTTCATTCTAATATGATGTGTCTTGTGTAGGTGGAAGTTCATCCCTAGTTGAGAGGGAGTGTTTATGTTATAGTAGCTATGGGCTATACTTCCTTTGCACAAATACCAAGAAGAAGAACATGAACTAAATAAGTAGCCTTCGGCTATTTAATTCATGACTACACTTTCATTAATGACAAAGGGTCAACCCTAATATGATTCGCATTTATTATCTATTGCATGGGCCGACCCTATGTGTATTTATCATTATTATGTATTTTCCTAAAGGGGTTGACCTATCTTGAAGAGGTGCCTCTCTTGTATTTATACAAGGTCTTATTTTTCATTCGTTATCTCATTCATCCAAGCAAGTTCACATTTCCTTAAGAGCAGAATTCACACCTCATACCAAAAGATCCGATTTCAAGGAAGAACATATTCATTTTGTATCTTGTACATCTAGGAGAGGTGCAACTTCATTATATTCATTATTGGCCATTGATGGGCCTGAGTTGTAAGCAGATTTCTGCTCTTGTGCTACTTTATATAAGAGATTCATTTGCTGGATTTTTCTCCCTCAAGAGGAGGGTTTTCCCAGGGTATCTTGTTGTGTTCATTGTCTTATGTGTTGCAAGATTTCTAAGTGCTTTCATTGTTAATTTGATCTAAGAAACTCTAAGAATAAGCCCTTGATCCATACACTGATATGATGACAAATGGACCTAACCAATTAGGCTCAAATTTCCCTTTCTTTTCCATATCTTGTTGATTTCTTGGGTTTTCTTTTAGTACCAAATCACCAACTTGAAAAATCCTAGGTTTTACCCTATTATTGTAACTAGTTGATATTCGTTGTTGATAGGCTATGAGATGATTAACAGCTTGTTGACGATGCTCATCCAACAATTCTAGTTCTTGTAGCCTAGATACCCTATAGTCTTCATCTGAAATGATTCCTTTGAGTGATACACGAAGTGATGGAATCTCAACTTCAATAGGTAGGATGGCCTCTGATCCATACACCAAGGCGTATGGTGTTGCTCTTGTTGGTGTTCTGATACTTGTTATGTAGGCCCACAATGCAGGATTGAGTTGAACATGCCAATCCCGTCCAACATCATTTACCGTCTTCTTGAGGATTTTTAGAATTTTTTTATTAGAGGCCTCTACTTGGCCATTTCCTTGTGGATAGTACAATGTTGAAAAACGATGTTGGATATGGAACTTTTCACACAATTCTTGAACATCTTGATTTTTGAAAGGCTGTCCATTATCAGTGATAATAGATTGAGGAATGCCATACCGACATATTATGTAATTCAAGATGAAAGACGAGATCTACTTCCCCGTGATCATTGTAAGAGGTACTGCTTCTATCCATTTTGTGAAATATTATGTAGTTGTTATAATGAATTTGTGTCCATTGGATGAAGAGGGATTTACTTTCCCTACCAGATATAGGACCCATTGATAGAAGGGCCATGTGGATGTGAAGGGATGCAGTTCTTGTGCTGGTCCATGAATCAGATTACTGTGAATCTGACACTTTTGACATTTCTTTACAAACTGATAAGATTCTTTCTCCATGCATGGCCAGTAATATCTGAAACGAAGGAGTTTCTTAGCTAGAGTTATCCCACTCGAATGAGTGCCAAAAATACCCTTGTGAACTTCGCGTAGGGCTGTCTCAGATTCTTTGTGTTCTAAACATCAGAGTAAGGTACCATCAATACCTCGACGATATAGGATGTCAGCAATTAATGTATGTAAAGTGGACTAATAGATAAAATTATGTTTTTGGTTCTTGGAAAGATCGGGAGGAAGGATATTTTCTTTCGGGTATGCATAGGTGTTTGCGTAGATGGAGGTTTCAATGGTCTCTAAATGGCATATGGTATTGGATTTCAATTTATTGTGAGAAGTACATGGTACTTGTTCCACCATAAACTCATAACAACCTCATTTCTAAGGCGATTGTAATAGTGAAGCAATTGTGGCCATGGTATCCGTAGCTTTGTTCTCTGCCCTTGGAATTTGATCAAATTTGATGTTGACAAAAAACTGCTTTAGATCATCTATTTGTTGCTTTTAAGGCATCAATTTTTCATCCTTGGTCTGATACTCATCATTTACTTGATAAATGACCAGTTGAGAGTCTCCATATACTTAGAGGTCTGTGATTCTCCATTCAATTGCTATCTTGACCCCAATAATCAATGCTTCATATTCTATGACATTATTTGTACACTGAAACATCAATCTATATGATTTTGGAATGGTGTGTCCTTGCATATTGATGAACAAAATTCCTTCTCTAGATCCTCGCTATGTGTATGATCCATCAAAATATAATATCCATTGTTGTGGCATCACTGTCAGAATATCTACATCTGGAAAATCCATGGTCATGGGTCGGTCATCTAGTAAAGGAGCCTCCGACAATTGTTCGGCGATTGCTTGACCCTTGATGGCTTTTCTATCCACATATTGAATATAAAATTCACTTAACACCATGACCCACTTAGCTAGTCTACCTATTAAGGTAGCTTTACTGAGTAAATATTTTAAGGGGTCGATCTTTGCTATTAACCTGATGGTATGGGTCAGCATATAATGTCTTAGCTATTGACTAGCAAACACCACTGCCAAACATGATTTCTCCATGAAAGTGTAGTTTATTTCATAGCCATTTAATGTCCTGCTGATATAGTAGATGGCATGTTCCTTTCCTTCATAATCCTCCTACGCTAATAATTCCCCCAAAGAGATATATGTCATTGTAATGTATAATATCAGAGGTCTTCCTTTTTTTGGCGGCATGAGAATGGGTGGTGACATTAGATACTATTTTATTTGATTGAACATTGTTTCACACCCATTATCCCATTTGGAAACAACATTTTTATGTAATAGATGATTAAAAGGATGACTCTTGTTTGCTAGCTAGGAGATAAATCTCTTGATTGATTGGAGCCTTCCTTTTAGTGATCTGAGTTGACTAATATTTTTTGTAGGTGGCATTTCCATTATTGCCTTGACTTTCGTTGGATCCACTTCAATGCCTTTTTTTGAGACAATGTACCCCAACAATTTTGTTGATGTGACCCCAAAGACACACTTCTTGGGGTTTAGCCTTACATTGAATTTTTCTAGTCGTGTGAATATTTTACCTAGGATATGCAAATGTCCTTCCCTAGTACTAGATTTTGCCAAGATGTCATCCATGTAATCCTCCATGAAGGTGTGCATCATATCATGAAAGACTATTTTCATTGCTCTTTGATAAGTGGCTCCTGCATTTTTCAGACCAAATGGCATGACGTTCCAACAGAAGGTTCCCCATGGACATGTAAATGCCATCTTTTCTTGATCTTCTGGAGCTATTTTAATTTGATTATATCTTGAAAAATTGTCCATGATTGACAACATGGCATGCCCTGCCGTCAAGTCCACAATGATGTCTATATTTGGTAATGGAAAATCATCCTTTGGGCATGCTTTATTCAGGTCCCTGAAATCCGTACATATCCTAATGCTATTGTCTAGCTTTGAAATAGGTACAATTTTTTATATCCACTCAGCGTAGTCTATAGACCTTATGAATCCTGCATCCAACAATTTCTTTAGCTCTATCTTTACCATCAATGCAATATGGGGATGCATTTTTCTCAATTTTTGCTTGACAGGATTGATTCCTGCAGGCAAAGATAAATGATGCATGAGTAGATTTGGATCCAATCCTGGCATATCAGAATATTACCAAGCAAAGTTGATGTTTCTTTCTATAAATAATTTGATGAATTGTGGTCTTTCTTGATCTGTCATGGATTCTGCTAGATGTATAATTTGTGCTTTCTCTTCACTGCCGATGTTAACAGACTATGTTGGTTCTACCAGGACTGATGACCACTCATGATAATGTTCTGGAAGAGTGTCAAATCTCCCATCTTTTGCTGCCTTAGAGAGGTTTTCACTGTTAGATACGTTCTTTATTTTATCTTTTTCCAGATCTAATGTTGCCATAGAATGGTTTTCACCATTAGATCTATTTTCACTTTTTTTACTTTTGCAACTAAAATATTTGACACCCTCCTATTGATTCATGTTGTTATGAGTATTACATATAGAAATCATACCAGGTTCGTCTTGACATAGGAAATTCATGATGGAATCATCGTTTACAAATATTAGTACAGTCAGAGGTTTGATAGGTTGCCAATCAATAAGTTCTTGATGGATTAATGGCATGAGGTCATCAGATTCATTTAGGTTGATGGATGTAAAGGTTTGGACAGTCATTTCATCATAGTTGTTTATTTGAATATCGAGGTCAATGATGGTACCTTCTTCAAGATCATCTAGTTCACTCGAGGTCTGTTCATCCCCACTTGAGTCATCGATATTTAGTGATCCTGCTACAAATGGTCTAGACCCAGAGCCTTGTCCCTCCTCACACGTAGGTGCATATTGTTGTATTATAGCAATTTGAATATCGGTGCAAGATAAATCAGAACACAAATCCCACTCATATTCATTTGAATCCGTTTCAAAGCTATCTCTAAGCTGAAGGATTCTTTCTACAACCTTCCTTGTCATCTCCTGTTTTTCTTCGTCAGAGTATCCTAGTCCTGTCTTCTCTTTTGATTGGAGATTGAGGGGTTGAATAGGCTCAATTATTCCTTCCTTTCTTAAACCAATAGTTCCATGTCCCTCGTAACCCATTTTTTCTAGGATAGCTTTCCCTTTTCCATATTTTTTAGTATTGATGTTGACATTCTTGATACTGCTATTTGATGTCGATGGTTCTTCATCCTTGTATAACCAATAAAGGATTGTTTTATTGTTTGATTTTTCCTCTATGGTACTAGATTTTACAAACCTTTCTTCTAGAGCTGTGACAGGTAGTGATGTTTGATGTTTGATCATGGATGGTTGGCCATATGTCTTAGGAGATGGCATTAACTATGAAAGATTAGGTGATTGCTCCATAGAGTATTGCCCCATTCCCTTGTCTATCAACTGGACCTACTCTTGAGATTTTTTATGATAAAGAAGTTTGGGGACGTAAATTTTCTAGTACTTTAGTGTCAACTAAATTTGTATCTTTTGCTTTATCCTTCTTCTCTACCCATTTGGTGATGATGTTTGGACATTTTTCTTCATTTGATGATTTTGAACTAGATGCTTCTCGATTGTGAGGCACAAAGGTATCCTGAGAGTTTCTAAGTGTGTCACAATGCTGAGGGTGATTATAATCGGCAGATATAATGACCTCCTATCCATTTGCTAGGAACTTTAAGTATTGGTGATATGTGGAAGGTACTGCCTGCATTTCATGGATCCAGGGACATCCTAAGAGTATGCTATAAGTCAACTCTTTTTCTAGTACTTGACATGTTGTGTTTCATCATTGGTCCCACTTGAATTGGTAGCACAATTAGTCCCTTTGAAGATCTTTCTTCCTCATCATATGCTTTTATGGTCATTTTCCTTCATGCATCAATAGCATTATCGGAATACCCTAGTGCATGGATTAAATTTAGAGTGAAAATGTTCAAACCAGCTCCCCCATCTATTAAGACTCTTTTGACACGATGATTATGGATCAAGACTTCGATATGGAGTGTGGTGTTATGGGGATGGTTGAGTGAGACATCATCCTTTTCAGAGAATGATAGACAATGTGGGGTAGTCAAATGCCCCACCATAGCTTGGAATTGGAAAACATCTAGATTATTCGGTACCATAGTGGCAACTAGTGCTTGTTCTAGAACCTCCTTATGTGATGGTGATATTTTGAGGAGTTCCAATATCGATATCTATGTTGGATTTTTTTGTAGCTGATTGACAATGTTGTAATGAGACGGAGGTGGATATGCATTTTTAGACCCAGCTCCCTTTAACACTACCTTGGATTTCCCCCTAGTCATTACATTTGTTGGTTGATATTCCTATTGGTCTCTAATTTTTAAGACGTTTATTTGATTTTCAGAGATTTTTATGCTTGGGAGCAATTCGAAAGGGGTAATGTCAATGGTTTCATGTTCGTTAATGTTATCACCAACTGTATGATCACTTTCTACTTCAGAAAGACAAAGGATTGTTTTTTCATAGACATGATTGATGTTCTTGCCTTTGTTATTCACAAAGGATGATGCTCCTTTGTCATAGTTTGGCAATGGGTCTTTGAAGGATGAATGATCATTATTGTTTTGAGGTCCCTCCACATATATTTTGTTGTCGTCAATCAGATCTTGTACTACGTGTTTCAACTCCATACAAGCATTGGTTTTGTGGCCTTTGTTGTTATGGAAGTTGCAGTAATCTACGTCATTCCACCATGGTGGTTTGACCTTTGGATCCCAAAATTTGGCTTCCCGTGCAGTGATAAGGCCACTGGTGAGTAATTCTTTCATTGTTGATTCCATCATTTGGCCGAAAGGTGTGAACCTACGTCGATTTGATGGTTTTTGATATGACTGCATTTTTGCGATCTCATTGCTTTGGATGACATTCTTCTTGACAATTTGATCATTGCTTTGATTCTTTGACATAGATGTTGTCAAGTTAAAAACCAGTTTGACATTTTGGGAATCATTTGTTGTTTCATTGGTAGTTGTGTTTCAATTCTTTTGCCAAAATTTTGGCTTATCACTGCTTGAGTATTGATTGGAGGAGTTATTTGTGTTATTTGTTTTATCGTTGAAATGCTTGATAACTCCTCTTTTGACTAGTGCTTCTTCAATTTTAAGACCATTTCCTATTACTTTTTTGAATGTGGGAGGACATTGTAATTCAAGTCTATAACTCATTTCCTCTATCAAGTTGTCAATGAACAAATCCATCTTTTCTTCCTTAGGAATGGATCGAGGATATCTGGCAAACAGTCATCGCCGTATTTGTAGAAAAGATAAGAACGTCTCCCCTTTGTTTTGTTTAAGGTTATAAAGATCCTTTATTGTAACATCATGTTGGATGTTAAAAGAATATAGGGAGATGAACCTATTTACAAGTTCAACAAAGGTCTTGATACCTGGTTGTAATTTTGAAAACCATTCCATACAGGATCCTCCCAAGCTTCTTGGGAATAATCTCATTAAGTAGGTTTCCTCTTGGGAAAACTCAAGGCTCATTTTTTTGAATTCCCGGATATAATTGATTGGATCCGTTACTTGTCATACTTTGGGAATTCATAGTGTCTAGGAAAAGGTATCATGCCGACTGTTGCATCGAAAAGATAAGGACAAATGTCCTGTATTGCATACCTCTTAGTATTCCCTTTCATCATATCCTCTATCTATTGTTGTAATATTTGCATTTGGGATATTAAAGAAGCAACTGGATCTATACCTTGTGTGGTTTGCGGTATTTTAGTCTCACTTGTTCCAGGTGCTTCCTTCAGATGATTTACATCAAAGTCCTAGGGAGGTTTAGCACCCGATTCAGCCAACATCAAGAGATATTTCTCCATTTCTTGTTCTAAAATATTTTCCATAAATTTATGGAATTTGGGATCTTGTTGGGTTATTTTAATATCCTGTAGAGTTATTTCATTTTTATCATTCTGGTGTAGACTGTTCCAAGGATTTTCTTCTACCATTGTTTGGGATGTTTCAAGTTCTTGCTCTAAGAGTCTCTATTTTTGGGACCTAGTGAAGATTGGCATACAAATTTTTACTCTTTCTTCTGAAATGTTGACCTTCTAGGTTGGAAAAATGTCAAGTGAATTTTTAACAAAGTCGAATAAAATGACTGATCTTATTGATAAGACTAGGTTAAAAATTAGATTACTATACCTTGTTTCATGATAAAGGATGATGATATCCTAATGATGATACTTCAGTGTAGTAGTCGATTGTGTATTTGATTTGACACTTCTGATTTGCAAGATCTGTGTTTCAGTTGATAAAAGCAGAAACTTGTATGAACCTACTGATTTCGGTCTCTAGATAGTGATTCTGATGAAAAGATACTTGTGTTCTGATAAAAACTATGGATAATGACAGACAAACTAATTGGTATGATTTTGGGACTCTCTATTTTGAAAGCGCTAAAATAGAGTACATAAGCGTTATTTCACCGAAGTGCTAGAACATAGTTTGAAAGCATTGAAACGGGCGATGGAAGTGCTATCTTTATAGATGTGCTAAAATAGTGCCTGAAAGTGCTATAGAAAGTGATGGAAGCACTATCTTGATAGATGTGCTATAACAGTGCCCACAAGCACTGAAAAAGATGATGAAAGCATTGTTTTATGGAAGCACTAGAACAGTGACTATAAGTGCTAAAATAGTGTCTGGAAGCGCTATTTTATGAAAGCGCTAAAACAGTGACCCGAAGCACTAAAACAGGTTTCCAGAGTGCTAAAATAGAGGTTTGATGTTCAAGACTCTTTATTGCATAATTTGATTTGGCCTTGTGGCATATTGTATCATGTTTTGTGGGAGGTAGGACTGACGTATGCGTTGACTATGGTTGTGATTTTGTGTGAGAGCTCTCCTCTGGAAGAAGGCTCATGAATAGAGTTGCTCTACAACATAATCAAGAGTGTGACCCCTAGCAAAATTGTGATATCTGTGGATGAAGGTTCTATGTTGTAATAATATCTTTCGATTCTGATATAGAAAACACCTTCTTCTTAAATTATCCCGATAACTGAGAGGTTTCTTTGGATTGGTGATTTTGATTGTTCTCTTGACAAACATGGTGGACTTCCACTTTCGAATCATGAATTTCTTGACCTATTTTGATGAGTTGTTTTCAGAATGATCTTTAATATGATTTTAATGACTTTTGTGAAAACACAGCAAGCAATTGTGAGATATTTATTTTAAACTGAATAGATCATGTATGTTCAAGAACCACGAATGGTTCTTATTGATTTTCATGGGTTGCTTTGACAAATGTACATAAATCAGATAGACTCACACTTAAGGACAAATAGGTCATCATTATACTCACAACCCACATCTTGAAATTGCATTGACGCACACAGCCGTGTCAACCCTAGAGGGTGCCCATGTTTTTGTTATTTCTAGGTGCGTTCTCAGAGTTGGATTTCTCATCCTCTGAGAAAAAAGTCCTTGGAAATTATATGGTGAGTGTCTTGGGGGAAGATTCTTCCCTCCCCTTGCACCGTGAGTATGAAAATGTATGGTTACTAACTCGGTGGGATACTACTCTATGGTTCGTAGATAGGGCTTTCGTGCAGTGCGAAAATTGATAAACTCCCTCAGGAGACCTCCCAATCTTTAGAACAAAGATTTTGGGGATGGTTATCTTGCTCACTACCATAAAGTTGTACTTTCATCAACAACTTGCTTTTTGATTAGAGTGGGTTGGAATCCTTGGCTTTAGGCATTCCCACTTAGGTCGTTCTCATAGGGTGAGTACTTTTTCCCACTACGGTAGGCCTTCTAAATGATTTAATAAAGCGTGAATAGCATGAAATAAAGATGAATCCGGTGCTTTGATCACCCAGTTAAGGGGAGAGCATAAGCCTAATCACCACACAAGTACATCATATAAATTATTTTGTTTTTAGCCCAAAAAGACAATTTTCTAATCTATGTGAAGATTTTGCTTCACAAAAATCATGATGTTCTTTTTAAGTGATACTGTAAAAAGTGTGATCGCTACCCTAGGATTGATAAATTTTAAAAACCAGAAGTGGCTACCTTAGGATTGATAAATTTTAGTCTAACTGTGAAAACATTAAATTTTGGCCGTGGTCGCATTGGATCCAGACTGAATTTACAAAAGCACTGAATTAGTCCACCAAAGTGCTATAACTTTTACCTGATGCACTAAAATCGAAAGCACCAAAACAAAACACCAAAGCGCTAGAGTTTACCATGGAAGCGCTAAATCAACCGATGCGTCGAAACAGGTCATGGAAGCGCTAGAGTTGAAAGTGCTGAAATTTTTAACGGATGTGCTATAGTATCATGGAAGCACCGAAACATAGAATGGAAGCACCATAGTTTTCCATGGATGTGCTATAGTATTTGAGGAAAATTCTAAAATAGAACACTCTGGAAACCTACGTGACACTTTTCAGAAAAAATGATAAAAATTGGGGTTAATGCCCCACGATGGGTGCCAAATTGTAAGTGTGAATAAGGTGTAAAGTAGTAAAACACTTCTTAATGAAACATTGCATCAAATATTAAGCTAATAACCAATTGAAAGTGTCTCATTGTCTCCTATCTTTAAAGATTTATTAAGCTAAGTGCTCTCAGATTTAAATAACACTATTAACTATTAAAATGACAATCTAAAGAATGGAATGATGTTGATGCAATGATATGAAGCTTTATGATAAAGACTAGATGATAAAAGAAACTAAAT
The DNA here is from genome assembly GCA_007115665.2 of Sequoiadendron giganteum. Classification (NCBI taxonomy): domain Eukaryota; kingdom Viridiplantae; phylum Streptophyta; class Pinopsida; order Cupressales; family Cupressaceae; genus Sequoiadendron; species Sequoiadendron giganteum. The sequence continues at coordinate 85,500,795 of CM021105.1, forward strand.
TAGCATGGATTAACATGGAAACTGATAAATGTAGCTACAGGAGGCAGCTAGGATTGTGAAAGCTTGAATGTTGGATGTTGGATGCTTGATGCTTGATGAAATTCCTATAGAGTAAACTTGATAACCTGGGATCCTTTTCTTGTTCTAATGAAGCTTTATTTATAGATTTCCTGGCTATAGAAATGCACAAGGATGGCAAAGAGAGGCTTGGATTCAATATGGAGGATTGAATGGTGAAAGATGGAGGAGATTGAGAGAATTTTGGAGATTGTCTCTACCCATGAAAACACCAGACAAGAGAAGAGGAAAGATTTATGGAGGAGGATTGAGAGATAATTTGAAATTTGTCTCCAAAACTTCCTATGAAGTTTCAATCAATTAATTTTGATATATTTTGACATAAATTAGACATAGGATATCTAATTCATTTTTGAGGAAATATAGAGGAATATTTTTTATGCCTTAATTTAAATATTTTTGATTTATTTAAATTAGCAAAAGAGGGATAAATAATTTAATAAAACAAACTATAGAAGTTGTTTATTAAATTAAACAAAAGAATATGGCAATTAATCAATAAAGTGTTTAATCTTTATTTAATTAATTTAAGATTGATGTGATAGGATAAAATAGGGAAATGATAATTAAATCAGACAAAGTATTTAATTTTGTTTATTTAATTAAGACATGATTGGAATAATTTAAATGTGAATGTGAATGTGAACTATATAAATAAATATTTCTATTTATTCAATAGTAGAGGAAATTAGAATAATTAATCAAATAATTCATATTTAATCAATCGGATGCTCCAAACCAATTTAGGTGTATACAATTATGATGAAGGTGAATGCTTATAAAAGCATAAAAAACAAACCCTAGATGAGGATTTTGATTAGATTGTGACAAGTGTCTTAATTTCATGCAATGAGATATCTTGACCTACATTTAGCCCAATCTAAAAAAAGGACTCCTAAGTTCAGCTTAAGTAATTAAAGTAATAAGAGACCCAATAATTAATTAATGATTAATAAATTATCAAGTGATTATCACAACTAAACCATTAATTCCCTTCAGATCAACTTAGGGAGAAGCTAAAAAACCCTGATGGATGTATGATTAGGTCCCCCCTACAAGGCTTGATGAAGTAACCATGTACAAATAAATGAATCTCTCATAACTATCGAAAAGGAGAAAAACACATGAAAAAATCCTCCCCAAAAGAGAGAAAATGAAGTAATTGCACTAGTTAAAGAAGGATAGAAGGACTCAATGTGACCTCCCAAGGACTGATTATATCACCCAGGTAGAATAGATGTCCCTTTAGTAGTAGAGATAAAATGATAGTATGAATCCCACCAGCAAAGAAAGAGATCATGTGCCAATGATGAAAGCTTGAAGATAAAATATGATCCACTACCTATAAACAACATTTCTCTCCTTAGGAAGAAACAAATCCATTAGCGATTGGAGAAGCCAATCCAAAAAAGATGAGAGAATCAAGAATTCAAATCCAAAAGAAAAAAATTATTTGATTGAAAAATCAACTAAAAAAATCAATAGGGCCTACAAGTACCCATCTACGTGGGATCCCCAATTCACCAACGACCCTTAATAGGTTGTCGATGGCCCAATTTTCACTAGTTGGTGGGTATAATAGTTGCTCAATGAAAAATTAAACCACCAACACTCTTAAAACTTCTATTGGTGGTAAATCTCCTAAGAATCCCTAGCATCTTCTAGAAAACGATGCAAATTATTGTCCACACATGCAACAAAATTCCTAAATTAGACAATATATTATGCCCACCATCTACTTTTTAGAGCAATGAATTTTTTTTGGCATATGAATTATTGTTCAAAAACCTAGAATATTCCCTGACATCATGTTGATGTTAGCATGACATTAGCATTGTACAAATAGCTTTCATTCCCCTTCCTTTCCCTCATTTTTACTAAAAGAGCAATTGTTTTCTTCTTGGCATAACTTGAGAATACGATGTCTAAATCGAAAAACCAAGATATCATTAGAAATATGTTTGTGAGTAATTTATAGTGGTGTAGGTCTCATCATTATATTTTTCTCTTGGTTTATTTTATGCTCGATCAAAGTCAATTATTCATTTTATTTTTTGAGCTCATAAATTCTTATCGAAATCTCCATTTTCACAATTCCATAGGTGTTAGAAGTATACTTTAGAGCTCTTTAGATCCATTCATCCACTTTTCTAAAATATTCCCTAGGTATATTTTATTTAGTCTTGTGATTTCATATTTCTATCAATTACATAGAAATCTTGGCACCTGCAAAGGATTTATTTTCTATGCATAGAGGTTGTTAGTATTTGATTTTATCATTTGAGGAAGTATGATATGTTTTTATGCTCATCCTTTTGTGGTCATCCTGGCAAAGGATAACTACGATTCTTCAAGAGATGACATCTTGACACATCTTACGGGACTTGATACTTTTTCCTAAATATTTATGAACTTATACCTACATAAGAAACACCAAGGATTTATTCAACATGGGATATTATCAGTGATCATGTTGTAGGAGTGATTTGTTCTAGTGTTAATCTTCGCACTATGTGTGTTGTATCAGACATTGATTTTCACCACACACTTTGGGATCAACTTTAGGAGATTCATGGAGACCCTCATGTCTCTCCATATCCAAAGGATCTTGTTACATATTATCTCATTCCTCTTGTAGTTTAATATTCCATACCCTTTGATGATGATACTTTAGAGGAGCTTGAGTATATCTTTGGTCTTGCATGTTTTGATGGTTCAAAGACTTATCTTCATGTTCCTACTCTTCATATTGAGACTAAATCACCATCTCATGTTGTTCCTAATTAGATAAAAATCACCATCTTGTGAGGTTATCATATCCCTCATCTGCATTTCATTTTGAAATGTTTTGAAGAAACCCTAAAACATTGAGTCACATTATTTGGTATTCAAAAAGCTAAACATGTGATCCCTAATATATTGTGCAATAGGAATATACCTTCTTTGTTGGAGTAAAAAATTAATTATCTCTAGTTATTGAGCATAATCTCACTTTTAATCTTCTCTATTGTGATAGGTAATTTCTTACAAGTGTTTCATGGGAGTTGTGGGTTGAATCAATCAATTCCAACATGGGAAAAACTCCTCTCCAAAAGAGAGAAAAAGAAATGATTGCACTACTGAATGAAAAAGGACTCAATGTGACACCCCAAGGACTGGTTTCATCATGCAAGTACAATAGACGACCAACCCCTCCAATCCCCCTCCTAGCCCTGATTTTCCATAAAGGAGCTATTTTTTTCTTTTTGGCATAACTTGGGCATACAATATCAAAATCAAGTAGACGAGATATTGTCGGAAGCATGGTTTTTTGAACTTTCTAGTGGTATAGGTATCATCATCAAATTTTTCTAGTGGTTCCTATTATTCTCAGTCAAGGCCAAATCTTCATTTTTCACTTCTAAGCTCATAAATTTTTTCCTGTATCTCCTATTTTCATGATTCAAGCGATGTTGGGAGGGTATTTCAGAGCTCCTCAGATATGTTCATGCACTTTTTCAATAATCTTCCCTAGGTATATTTTATTCAATATTTTGTGTTTTCACACTTTACTTAATTACATAGGTGTCTTGGCACCTAGAAAGTATTTTTTTGTGTGAGATGACATCATTTGATCTACTTTATTAGTACTCGGGGTTTTAGTCTTTGATTTTTTATTTTGAGTATCATGGGTTTTACTATGCATCCTTTTGTGATCAACTTGGACAAGGAAAATTACGAGTCTTGGAAAAATGGCATCCTGACACATCTTAGGTGGCTTGATATTTTTCCTTCTCTGTATGGACTCATACCTACACCAGACACACTAGGGAGTTTATTAGCATGGGGCATCATCATAGATCATATTGTAGGGGTTATATGTTCTTGTGTTGATCTTGACACTATGTATGTTGTATCGGACATTGAATGTCCCCACATACTTTGGAAATGACTTTGGGAGATCCTTGGAGACCCTCACATCTCTCCATACTCAAAAGATCCTACTATAGATTTTCTCATCCCTCTTATAGATGTAGATTGCATACTCTTTCATGATGATAATTTAGAGGAGCTTGAGTATATCATAGGTCTTGCATGTTCTGATGGTTTAGAGACTTGCATTCATGTTCCCACTCTTCATATTGAGGCTACATCATCATCTCCTATTGTTCCTAATCAGCTTGGATTCACCACATCTTTGGCCCCTATTGATTCAATGTAGCAAGACATCATACATCATCCAAAAATAACTACTTGGGATTCATATCTTGCAAACATATAATCTTTGTTTGTAGAGTCTCAAATTGTAGATTTAGAGGATTACATTGAGGGCATTCATCTCCTCTTTTGTGAAAGCCACATCAATGTTGTTGGCCCACCAATTTCACCGCCTTTGCATCTTTCTCTATATCAGTCTTCACAAGATCTTGGATCGTCATCATCACTTTCTGACATGTGGACACGTGAGCAATTTTTAGAGGCACACATCATCTTGATTTGGATTCCAGTATCACCCATATTTTTGGACCGGCTTCTCTAATCACTAGTGGATCATTTTCTTCCTAAGGGGGATTCATATTTTTTTCAAGCATTCATCATTGGTATAGGAGCTCTTTCATTATGGGGGGATTCATATCCTCATTTTCTCTCCTATGATGGGGACATCTATTGTACTTGCATGACAAAATCAGTCCTTGGGGGGTCACATTGAGTCCTCCTTCTTCTTTCACTAGTGTAGTCATTTATTTTTCTCTCTTTTGGAGAGGAGTTTTCCCCATGTGGTTTTCTCCTTGTTCTTCAGTTATGAGAGATTTCAGTTGCTTGTACATGGGTACCTCTTCAAGCCTTGTAGCCAGGACCCATTCTACATTCATTTAGCTTCCTTTATCAGTTGGTTAGTTTCTCCCTAAGTTAAACTTAAGGGGGGTTGTTGGAGTAAATAAGTCATTATTTGATAATTTATTAATTAGTAATTAATTATTAGAGGCTCTTTTACTTTAGTTCACTTAAGCTAAACTTAGGAGTTGCATTTTAATATTTAGTTTAATTCTTATTATTAGATTAGACTAAATTTAGGACAAGTTGTCTAATTGCATGAGATTAATACACTTATCACTATCTTGTTAATCCATAAGTAGGGGTTGCTTTTTCTTTTCTTATAAGCATGCACATTCATTTATAAATTTAATCCATGTTATTTTCATCAATAATAATTCTCAAGTTATTAAGCACAATCTCGCTTTCAAATCTTCTCTACTATGATAGGTAATTTCTTGCAAGTGTTTCATGGGAGTTGTGGGTTAAATTAATCAATTCCAACATTCTTTAGATCACATTCTTCACACCAAGAAATCCCTTCATAACTTTGGTAAGCTTCAAATCAAATTAGGTTTCTTTTATCAATTTCAGCTTTGGTAAGCTTCATAACTTCTTGATTCTTCATGACCTTCAGTGCCAACACAAGTCGGATGGATCAAAAACCTTCTTTTGTAATTAGGTGGGGTTGATCAAGCCAAAATATATATTCATTAACCCAACTCAAGGAAATTGTGACCCATAAATATTTGAAGAAAATTTTTGGGAAGCCCTTCCACACATCTAAGCCTTTCACTTGCACATTTTGATACTTCAGCTTGAGTTAAAAATCATCACCTAGAGATGATTGTATTTGAAATATTCCATATTTATATGGTTGTACTCATTTATTTGTGAGTGAATCTAGATACAAACATATCTTGAATGCAATACAATGATAGGAATGTGAGAGAACACTCCATGCTTGTCATTCATAGTGCATATATGAGTCGGTGTAGAAATATGGGGGCCAAAAAGTGGCCATCTTAATTTCTAAATTAAAAAATGCCACATTATGAGTGTGTTATAATGCACTCATGTTATGGATTGGAGTGACTAATCCTCAGGATTAGTCACTAAAAGTAATAATTTGAGTGTGTTATAACATTCTCACATTATTACTTCAATGAGAAATAATTTGAGCACATTATAATGAACTTGCATTATTACTTTAATGAGAAATAATATGAACACATTATAACACGCTTGTGTTTTTTCCTATTTAAGAAAACAAAAAGGAAACTTCATTTCATCTTTTATTTTCTATTGTTTCAAAATTTCTTTATGGTATGCAAACCCTCCAATGCACCATTTATTCATCAATTCATCAAAATCATGCCCCAATTTTAGGGAGTTCAAAGGAGTAAGGTATTGTTGTTTTATGTGTGAATTTGGTATTAAATAAGTAGATTGAATATGTTTTTTGATGTAAATTTATCCTCAAAATCCTCCTTAAAATCCTAATTCACCTCATGCTCAAATCCTTAATGAAGAAAAACCTCAAAAAATACCTCCTATAATTCCTCATCAGTCTCCAGGAACATAAGAAAATTTCATGGGGAAAATTGAAAATAACAAAAAATAAATAGAGTTAATTACAAAGTTGAGAGATCCTTCAAGTACAACCTCACATAGAACCATACTTTCTTAATCACATCAATCAATAATACTTCATGTATTTTCAATTAGTAGGAAAATAAATAGTTGGTCCAAGAAGAGACAACAACTTTGATAATTTTATAGAAAAAAATAATCCTATAAACAAGTTAAAGATGAAAAATTTTAAAATCTAACTTATGTGCACTTTTCATGAACCCTAGAATGAACTAGTCCTTACATTTTGCATACAATAGGTTCCCTATTCATTGGTACAACCACCAAGGGATAAAGAAGTATTTTGGGAAAGGTGGTTGATGGTTTTTGACCATCCTCCATGCAACAACAATGAGGCACCACAATATATTTTGAGGAACTTTATTGTAAGTTTATACTCAATAAAATCCCAAACTATTTTGAAATATGGGAGTGTTTGGAAAGAAGAGGTGTAGAAACACTTTCCTAGTGCTAATTCTAAAAGGAGAATGCAAACATATGGTTCAATTTTGAATTAAAATTCATTAGATATGAACATTAAAGGAATAACATATCATAATAGAATTAAGACAAACACAAAATGAACACTAGATTTAATGAGGGAAAACCCACCACACCAAGCATAAAACCTTTGTATTACAATGAAAGAAGTCCACATATAGAGTTACATTTTGTGCTTCTTTGATATCAAATTACAATGTCAATTCAGGAAACATAACATTTCCTTAATCAACCTCATTCTCTCATCGAAAACTCTCTCTCACATGGTTACAATTGCATAATTACATTACAACATTTTCTAGAGAGAAAACCAATCATTCTACATCCCAATCCATCCCATAATCCAATTGTCACACATTAGTTACCATATCGGGCCATCGATGAGACAACCACAAACCTCTCTCTGATCTATTTGAGTCTCGCCGACAAGTGTAATACCCGCCAAACCAAACAGTCATCAGAGTATCGACAAGACAAGAGACCATGTCCCACTGATCACTTATCATCACACCAACACGAGCTCCTCATGGCCCACCATTGACCAAGTCCATCATCACATCGGGGAGACACCATATTATTTCCCATCAATGGAAGCAAGTCCTACCAATTTCAACTTTACCGCTCAATAAAGCTCACCTTGTATCAACATATCAGTGAGACAAGTTGTCTCTCATCGATATGAGGATTTCATACCGATGAAGGTCACAATTTTCAATGTGGTCCCTATGGCCAAGTCGGGATTCCTAGAACAACCTATCACTATCCACCTCACATCTCAGGTCCCACCAAGATCATCAGTGTGACAACCTTGTTGAAGAGAGTTTCCCCAAAGTCTCATTGAACACCCCAGGTCTCACCGACAAGAATGGACAAGACTTCTTCAAGAATGTTTAAGACAATTTTGTCAAATTCACATCGATCAAATAAATTCACATCAACAAGAACAGTCAAGACTTCTTCCAGATGTTAGTGAGCCATTTCACAATGTGTCACCGAACACCCACAATCTCTATGACATGAAACTTCTGGCTTAGTATCAACATGTCGAGGAGACACTGAATGAACTCACACCGATAGAGGAATCTCTTGTTGACAATCTGCCAATAGACCATGCTTTTAGTCCAATGTTGAAGACTCCATTTGAGGTCATGCCAATAATGAACTATCTTGTCAATAAAGACCAACTAAACATTGTTTGCTACCACTATTGCACCAATAAGCTGAGACATATTTCCAACATGATTCCACTTGATGAAGGCTTACTGGATTAAACCAAATTTGAGATTACTAAATGTCATAGGCCCCAACACCCATCGAATTGGCACACCACCCAAATTTATCTATGTTTATTGGTTTTGTTAATGCATCTGCAATATTTTCTAGACTATCCACCTTCTCAAGATTGACCTTTCCATCCTCCACCATATCCTATACAAAATGATATTACACATCAATATGTTTCATCTAGGCATGGAAAGTTGGATTTTTTCCAAACAAATAGCGCTCTGACTATCATACAAAATGGTAATTTTTTCTGTATTGAACCCAATATTAGAACACAAACATCTTAGCCAAATGGCTTCTTTGCAGGCATGTGTTGCTACCATATATTTTTCTTCCATAGTAAATAAAGTGACTATAGCCTTTCACTTGCTCATCCAACTAACTACACCACCATTTAATGTGAAGATGTATCCACTAGTGGATATTCTACTGTCAATGTCCCCTACCCAATCAGAATCCACATAACCTCGAATTTTGATGGATCTTTGTGATCCAACTAAGTTACTGTGATAGCACAAAGCATACTAAGAGGCACCTTTCAGATATCTAAAGACTCTTTCCATAGCATCTCAATGCGGTCTTCCTATATTTGCGATAAACCCGCTAAGAACTCCCACTACTTGGGAAATATCTAGCCTTGTATAGGCCATTGCATACATTAAACTACCAAATACACTTTCATAAGGCACTCTGGTCATGTCCTCCATCTTGATAGGATATTTTATAAAATCTTCAATAGATAGCTTCATTCCTTACAACATTGGAACAACTAGCTGAGCTAGATATCTCTACTTCCTCTATCCATTTTTATTTTCATCCCCAGAATATACCTTTTTGCACCAAGATCTTTCATTTCAAACTTTGTAGGAAATTGATATTTTAGATTAAAAATCATTGTCTTACTATTTCCAATGAACATTTCATCAACATATAGAGCAATGATAAGAACTCAATCATTTTTTTGAAGTACAAACAATGATCAGATTTTGATCTTACAAATCCCAATGACAACACAAACATGTCAAACTTCTAGTACCACATTCTAGGTGATTGTTTTAAACCATACAGATATTTCTTTAACTTGCAAACAATATTTTCTTTACCTTTTTCCACAAAGTGCTCCGATTGGGACATATAAATTTCTTCTTCAAGATCTCCATGAAGAAATATTGTCTTCACATACATCTATTCAATCTAAGTGACAGTAGAAACCTTATAGATGTTAGCTTAGCTATAAGGGAAAAAATTTCACCATAATCAATTCCCTCTACCTAGGAATATCCTTTCACAACCAACCTAGCTTTATACTTTTCAACACTGCCATCCAGACCAATTTTCTTCTTGAATAGCCACTTATAGCCAACAAGCTTTCGACCTTTAGGCAAGGGTAAAAAATATCAGGTTGCATTCTTTTCTAATGATGTCATTTCCTCTTTTATGGATTCCAACCAAGAATTTGAATCAAACACTTCTATAGCCTCTTTCATAGTCCTAGGCTCATCACTGTTTGTAATCAAATCATAGGCACAATTTGCATCCAACATGGAAAAATCATACCTTTCAGGTTGTTTCTTTTCATGTGTAGACCTCCTCACAGGTTGAGGCTAAGGTTGTAGTTCTTCTTCTTTATAACTCGTAGAGTTGCTTGAGATATCCGCAGTTTTAGGTACACTTCATAGTTCCTCTTTATCTAGGGTTCAAGGAATTTCAACTACATCATTTTTATTTTCTTCTTCCATCTCTGACTGGAAATCCATTGAAGATGGTTTTAGCTCATGAAAGATTACACCTTTTCTATATACAACCTTTTCAATCATAGGATTCTAAAGCTTCTATCCTTTCACACCAATGCCATAGCCAATGAAGATACATTTTACAACTTTATTTTCCAATTTAGATATTTTATCATTTGGCACATAAGCATATGCCTCATAGCCAAAGATTCTCACATGCCTTAAAGAGGGATTCTTACTAGACCAAGCTTCCATAGGCATTTTATCAACAAGTGCTGAAGAGGGAGATCAATTTATTAAATAACATGGTGTAGCCACAATGTCAACGTAGAACTTCTGCTCTAGACTAACATTGCTAAAGATGCTTCTTTCCTTTTTCATTAGTGTCATATTCAACTTTTCAACAACTCTATTTTTCTACAGAGTGTAAGGTGTCGTTTTATGCCTTTTCATTCCATGGTCTTTGTAGTACCTTTCAAAATCTGCAGAACAAAACTAACCTCCATTATTTTCCCTTAGGAATTTAATTTATCTACTAGTCTAATTTTCTACCAAGTTTTTAAACTATTTAAACCAACTGAACACTTTTGATTTACTTTTTAGAAAGTACACCAATGCCCTTCTCGAATAACCATCAATAAAAGAAACATAATATCTTGATTTTGATAATGAAGGATCATTTAATGGACCAAAAAAATCATAGTGAATATGATCCAGAACACCAGAAGATTTATGAGGACTAGAATAAAATGAAATGCAATGTTGTTTTCCATATATATAATTTTCACAAAAATAAAACTCAAGGTTACAGTCATCAAGACCTTCAACCAGTTTTTTTATTTTTCAAAAATTTCAAGCCTTTCTCACCAATGTGGTTGATCCTTTGATTCCAGAGCATGGTCTTTTCTATAGGGAGTTTCACCTCGAAAGAGTTTCCACCTAGAGGAACTTTGTTTTCCTTCTCTACATGACCAACCTTTTCTGACTTTACAAAGACACTGTTACATTGAACAATAATTGTGTCTAGCTTATACAAAGTACCAATTCAAGAACCTCTATCTAGCACCATCAAGGATCTATTCATCTTATATCCACCATTTAAGAATGAAACTTGCATGCCAACATCATTCAACTTGCTAATAAAAAGAAAAAATTAAGCTATAGTATATGCATTACACCATCAATTCCTTTGATCCTTCCATTAAGAAATTGAATTGTGACTCTTCCCTAGCCAAAAATTTCCAGAGATGAGTCACTTGCTAGATACACCTTTCCACTAGTATACTTTTCATACTTCGTAATCCAATATCTATGAGATGTCATGTGAAAATATGCACCTGAGTCGATTAGCCAGACATCATCTGATGCATAATTCACCAAGGCTACAATGAAGTCATTTTCATCGCTCTCAGAAGAATCATTATTAGAATATTTTATTTCTCTTCTTCTTTTTCTCCTCTTTGCAATCCTTACAGATATGAGTAGACTACCCACAATTCCAACATTTCACCTTGGACTTCTTGCCAAGAGAAATTGTTCTTCCTTCATATTTTGATCTTGACTTTTTGTCCTTCTTGCCTTTCTCCTTCGATCTTCCTTGAACAACAAGAGCCTCCGTTGCCATCTCAGAATATTTACTTCACATTTCTTCTGACAACAATGAAGCAACCAAATATTCCATCTTCAAAGTGGTTTTCATACTCCCTATAACCATCACTAAATGATCCCACGAGTTAGGCAAATAACATAACAAAAGCATACAACAATCCTCATCATCTATCTTCACACCTACAGATGTTGACTGAGTAATGAGCATATTGAATGTATTTAGATGATAAGCCATAGATTCCCCTTCCTCCATTTTCAAAGAGTAAAAATTCTTGCTCAAGATAACTTATTCACCAAGGACTTGCCCAGATAAATTTCACCAATTTTCTTCCATAAAGAAGATGTAGACATCTCTTCATGAACATTCAAGAGAAAAAAATCTATAAGATAGATTCTTATCAACCCTTTTGCTTTTCTATCTGTGAGGTCCCATTCTTCTTGCTTCATGCCAAAGGGTTTAGTTCCAGACACAACAATCTAGAGATCTCTATCCACCAATAGGTCTTCCATTTTGAGTTTCCACAACTCAAAATTGCCACCATTGATTTTTTCAATTTCTATCTTCCTTGATGTGCTTGCCATCTCAATCTGTAATCGAGATTACTAGATTCCTCTACAAGACTCCCACTTCAAAATTTGCACAAAAAACCCATCCAAACCATGAGGATAACACAACTAGTCGAGGTCTAATACCACTTGTTTGGAAAGAAGAGGTGCACAAACACTATACTAATGCTAATTCTAAGAAGAGAATGTAGACATATGGTTCAATTTTGAATTATAGTTCATTAGAGATGCACATTAAAGGAATAAAAAATCATAGAATAATTAGCACAAACATGGAATGAACACCATATTTAATGTGGGAAAACCCTTATGAGAGAAAAACCCACCACACTAAGCAAAAACACTTTGTGTTACAATGAACGAAGTCCACATACAGAGTTACATTTTGTGCTTCTTAGATGTCAAATTACAATGTCAATTCAGGCAACATAATATTTCCCTGATCAACCTTATTCTCTCATCGAACACACTATCTCTCACGATTACAATTTCTTAATTAAATTACAACATTTTCCAAAGAGAACACCAATCGGTCTACATCCTAGGCCATCTCGTAAACCAACTTTCACACAATAGTTACCATATCAGGCCATCAATGAGACAACCACAAACCTCTCTCTGATCTATTCGAGTCTCATCGACAAGTGTAATACCCATCAAACCAAACAGTCATCAGAGTATCGGCAAGACAAGAGACCATATTCCATCGATCACTCATTGTTACATTGACATGAGATCCTCATGACACACTTTTGACCAAGTCCATCATCACATCAGGGAGATACCATATCATTTCCCACCGATGGAAGAAATTTCTATCGATGTCCACTTTACCACTCAAGAAAGTTCACATTGTATCGACATACCAATGAGACAACAAGTTGTCTCTCACTGATATGAGGATGTCATATTGATTAAGGTCACATCTATCAATGTGGCCCCTGTGGCCAAGTAAACATGCCTAGAACCACCTATCACTATCCACCTGACAGCTCGGGTCCCACCATAGATCATTAGCATGACAACCTTTGTCGAAGAGAGTTTCCCCAAAGTCTCACCAAACACCCCAAGTCTCACTGAAAAGAATGGACAAGACTTCTTCAAGAATTTCCAAGAGACTTTTATCAAAGTCACATTGACAAGACTAATCAAGACTTCTTCTAGATGTTGATGAGTAATTTCATAATGTCTCACCGAACACCCATAGTCTCTATGACATGAAACTTCCAGCTTACCATCGGTATGTCGAGGAGACACTGAATGAACTCATGTAGATACAAGAATATCTTGAAAACAAGCCACCAATAGACCATTATTTTGGTCCAACATTGAAGACTCTATTTGAGGTCACACTAACAATGAACTATCTTTCTAATAAAGACCAACTAAACACTATTTTCTACCATTATCGTACCAATAAGCCAACACATTTCCATCAGGGATTTCTAGGGTATAGATGAGGGCTCAACACAAGACAAAGTGCAAGAATGTATTGACACACAATGACCAGCAAGACCACACACTATACTAGTGTATGCGCATGTGACTATCCCTTTTACTATGAAGGAGAGTGCTAAGATGGATGCATTGTAGTCAATTAGTTCCCTCACTTGAAACCTCATACATGATATTAGGCCTCTAACATAGGGTGAGGTGAGCGAGTCTTCGAGGAGTCAAGTTCCACCTCATTTATGTCATTGGTGAAGGGTAATCTGCTTACAAACCAAAACACACTCAGGATACACAGGTTTGCATAGAAAAAATTGCAAGAAGAACAATGACATTTTTATTGATACTGAAATGGAAAATGAATTTCAGAATTCATGGGCTTTACAAACATACAAATTGGTCCCTGCATACACTAGCAAGTTCTTGAACTTTCTTCTCTACTCCATGATCTCATACCTCAAGCACTATAGGAAACTCTTCCACCCCCTTGTCTCTTTCCAATCTCTACCTATCTTTTATAGCATCACCTTCTTGCATGTCGGTCTAGCCTCATAAGTATTTATTTTTTGTAGTACCATTGTTTCTCCAATTATCATCGAGATATAGAACGTGGTTACATCATTCTCAATGACTACATCCTTATTTGTTCATGTCAGGAAATATTCTAACCACAGGTGCAATCATCAACAAATGATTACATTCTTCCACAACAAGGATGTGGAAATAACATATATCATTGTGCCACGTGTCCCCAATGCATTGCCCACCCATTAACATTGACCAACTCATGCCTAATTTATTTTTTCCACCTTCACCATGTCAAGGGGACCTCAAAATAGATCTCCCTGAAACAACCAAGACTCACTGATGAGACTAACGAAATTTCATTCCTCATTATCATCGCTTGTCGGCCCGTCGAAGGGAATCCTCCCAAAGTCTCATCGAAACATCCTTGTCTAGACAAAACTCTATCAACACCTTGACATGTTTTATCACCCCATTGGAGGTACTTGCCTCCCTATCCTATTGATATTCCCAAGTCTTCTTGATGTCATTCGTTGATATGCTTTATGGCTTGTTGAGTTTCCAAAGGGATAGTAAATTTTGTTCAATTGATATGTAAGCTTCTTGTCAAAGACAATCCTCATGCCATTTCTTTTTTTTGTTTCCATCATTGTCACTTCAAAGAGACATGGAATAAGGTCCCACTAAACTCCCTATCATGATGAGGAGCCAATCCAAAGAAGCATAGGATGCCAAATGAAGTGCTAGGGTAAATGCTAGGCATAAATGCAAATGTGGTAACCTTGTTGGTTATTTTTTGAGAACCAAACATAATCTCAGTTATTATCTATGAATCTACCACAATTCAATGGTCAATAATGTTGAGGATTGACCAATGAATAGGTACAATCTTGCTAGGCTTGACCTCTACCCTTCAGGCTCTATGAAATCTAGGAGGGTGATCCTGACAATGTTTGAATTGATAATCTTGTGCCAAATTACCAATAACATTGTGAAAAATAGATACATTCCCACAAGTTTCTAACTAGATAAAATCCCTCAAGGATTCGGTTGACCCTTCAGAAAATTATTAGCTAAAGTAAGGAATGAGTGGTACTTCATAACACTTCATTGTAATTAAAGGTTTGTAAGTAATTTTCATTAAGATATGTGTTCTTTGACAGGTATGGGCTGACTCATTTACATCTAAGATAACCAAATTTATAGACCAGTGTTTTATCCATAGGTAATGGATTCACATTTACAATAGACTATAACACATTAGCAATTAACTCAACATTGATAGGCTATTGATATATTGCTTTGTAATACAAAACTCATCATATCCAAAAACATAAAATACTTAGTAATTCTTGAATCCCATCTCACAAACCTATGATCTTATTAAAGAATTTAATTAGTTCTTTGAACTAAAGCAAAAATAAAACCATACATTTAGCCAAAGTGATTGAAGACTAGTAAAAGATGCTTGACCATTTTATTCATAATTCGAGAAATAAAATACATAGGAGAGAAGGTGATCTAGAATTTGTAATTCTCATTCTATATGTTGTTGCTACTGTAAAACTATTATGCCTATTACAAACTAGAATGTATACCTAAGACTCAACACTACTCTGTTCATATGTGCTTAATTTACAAAATTTTCTATTACAAGAGTTTGATCTTTATGCAACCAAATACCTCTGTAATTGGCCTTGAAATCCCATTTATAGAAACATGGGAGCAACAAGCTTCAAGCCAAATTACAATTTTAGTCACATTTTACATTTGACATTCATTTGCATTTCAATTTCAAAACTTCTCCAAGTGGTTATATTTGCACTTTACAGAAAAAGGGGGAAAACACATAAGACAAAGACTCTTTTCACTCGCTGAAGAAGATTTTCCCACCTTCCAAAATGAATCTTTCATTATTGTAGAAGCACCAAAACCTCTCATCCACGTTAGTATCGAAGACAAAAACTCCAAATTGGGACTCTATTTCCAAAATGTTTCATCATCTTTAGAATCAGAGTATGCATGTCTCCTTCATGATTTTTGTTGAAACTAAAGAATTTATCTTGCCATCATCAGTCTTCTAGACCTACAACTGCAAGAATATATTGGGCATATTCTAGATCATCCTGTCATGCCTTATCACTCATAAAATTTGTCTCATCTTTTTTGGCGACATTAGGTTCCCCCATATAAGAATCATAAGCCTTATGGTCCTTATCATTCTTCTTTTTCTTCTTAGCTTTGGTCAATTCCCCTAATTTAGTTCCCTAATCTTTTGCACTTTGGTCCTTCATGAACATATTACCAGGATTTCCCTAATCATAATGAACAACTCTACTTTTCAAGTTGTAAGTATTCTTGGATTCACCCTCCATGAATATAGCAAAAGTTATCTTCTCTTCATTTGGCTCTACAAATTTCTTAGGTACATCTAGCTTAAATTTACGTGTGTCATCTTGGATTTGAGGCCTCTTGACCCTCCTCTATTTGAGTGCTTTTTTCATGCCTAATGCTTGAATCACTTGGCTCACTCAATTTCATTGTATGATGGGACTAGGGTTTTCAAATTTCAATTTTACAGAAAGACCCTATTGGTTTATGCTCTCAGAAAAAAACTCATGGAATAAAAATCCTCCTAGACCATGGACAATTATTTCCAACCCAATGGAATTTAAAAATAACGAAAACCTTGCAAACCCTAAGCATCCAAAGCTTACAAAAATGTCAACAATTCCCTGAACCAATGAATTTATGCACAGCTGAAACAAAAAGGTGTGGAGACTTGCTTACCCAAGAAAATTTGTCTTCAATGCCATTGAAACTATTTGCACAAGCTCTTGACACCTCCTTCTCTGGTTCTAGATGAATTCCTTATCTCTCGATGATTACAACTATGAAAGAAAATGGTTGACAACCCTCTTTATGGTGAATAACTAGAGCATCTCCACCATCGATGTTTAAAATAAATCTCGTGCAAGCGAATTGACAACCAGCCACTAGAGTTTGTATTAAGGATATGAGCCTTTCTAAGGACACTGAGTCCTAGCAGTGAACCTATAATATCTTATAATTGGTTATAATATATTGTGATATAATCCTCACCGTGGTTTTTCCCATTGTAGGTTTTCCACATAAAAATCTTGGTGTCAATGTGTTATGATCTCCTTTATGTTTTGTTTCACAATTGTTGTTAAATGTAGATTGATAATTGGATGGTTACCAATTAATTTTTTCAGTTGAATACTGATTCACCCCCCTCTCAATATTTCAGATATTCAATAGACCTAATGTGAATATGTTATGCATATTACATTGCTAAATCAAGGTCAAGTTAAGGGGACCTTTTTTCATCATTACAGTATGAAAATCTAAACATATACATCGATAAACATTAAAATTGTTAGAAAACTCAATATGTAGTTTACAACAACAAGTAATGCATGTGTGATTCTTTTTGGCATAGAAATACTTTAGCATTTCAAAAAATATTTGACAAATTTTAACTTGAGGATACATCTCTAGAAATTTACCAAAAACTTATGTTTAAGTCATATCCAAAAAATGCTTTGAATGTGGCTTACAGTTTCAACTAAAAATTCTTCTTCTTACCACATCACTTTTATTCAGAGATACCCTTGTGTTATTCTTCCAAAATTCTTTATTCAGGGATCTCAGTTCTTCAACAATTGGTTTATATTTTTTTGGTACTCTACCGAAGAATTCCCATAATTCATTATCATCAATGTCCTCAATTATTTGGCCCCTTCGAGTGGCTCTCTATAAAAAAATTCTATTTATTATCAATACTTGACTTATCTTTCTAATATAATGAGATTTTTTCATTTGATTACTTACTATTGTTGACATAATGACACATCATGTGACATTACTATATTTTGTGTGTGAGATGGTACACACACTCTCATATGCACTCATTAGATTCTTCACAATAGATTTGGCACTTGAATATTCCAATTTTCTTAGCCCAATAATCTTCATAATGGACCTATACTTTAGATTTCTCATCATTTCAACAAATAGTTAACATCTTATAGTTTCATTTAATTTTTCAAAAAAAAATCTCCAAATATTATTAGCATATCTTCTTCAATTATGTTTTGGAATCTTATCATCCATCACCTAAAAAATATTCTCATCAATATCAATCAAAAACTTGGGATTTCTGCATAAAATTCTAGGTGTTACTGAAAGGCAAATTTTCCTCAACATTAGGAATTTCATCAATATTTAAATTATATGGGATAAATGGCATAACTTCAATCAAAGATGGAATATATGAAGTACCTTGAATTTGAGATGGAAAATATGTCATACCTCCATCTTCACATGTGAGTGATTATGTACTTTCAAGTTGAGATGTGGTAGATGGTCTCCCTCCATATTGAATTTCAATAGATGACATATCTCCAGCTATAGGATTAGAATCTCTTATTTTATGAAGGTTTTGCATTCATTTCCTTTGTTTCACCAATACCATATCTCTTCTCAATGGTTCATGTTCCTCTTGAATTTTCATGTCTTCTTCTATTGTGTTGAATTTCCTCATTTTATGAAGTTTCTTCATTTCTTCTCTTTTTTTTTGTTCTTAGATTCCTACTAATCTTGTGTTAGACAAATCCTTGATCATTTCCTTGGCATGAAAAATAATTATATTTGTAGCATGAAAAAGAGATATAGATTAGTTTCACCACAATACTATAAAGTAAATAAATATCATAAACAAATTTAAAAGTAGTCATCAAATTATGATGTAAAATATATGATTATCCATAGAGGTATTTAATAATCAAAGGTAGCCAAATACAGGGACTTGTAGGTTTGATAGTAAGTGAGGCTCTATGTTGAAACATGACAAACAAAGGGAAACAAAGGGCATAAAGAGAGATTGCATGTTTTTGTTGGCATATTATTGTCATTGATGTCAAAAGTGCAAATCATGCAAGGGAGATTGTTGGCATAATGATAATGGATGAGTATGAGAGTAGTGAATCTAATGGAAAATTAGATGGTAGATTCAAACTACCTAGGTTTTCTAAGAGCTTCTCATAAATGATATGTGCAGGTCCAGAGGATGTATAACACTCTCAAAAATGAATTATGTTTCATCTCAATCAGAATTAGGGTTTACTAGTCATGAGTGCAAAAATTTCTTCTAATTTGTTGTTGACTAGTTAAGGCGGTTGCAATTCGCTTAAGTCACTAATTAATCCTTTCAAGTTGTGAGGGTGACTGACCCATTCACCTTGCATTTACCGGTCGAGTAAATTTTTTGTGTGGTTAATACTTCCTAATGATCATGTACATATTTTTCTTCGATTGATCGATGGTGCCCACCAACCCTGCTAATATTTTAGTGGAGAGTGGTGGAGAATAATTTATGATGGTCAAATATTTACTATTGATGAATGGTGGGACCTACAAAGGAAACACACAAAGACATCAAAGTTTGGTGGGACCTGATAAGGTTGTGACAATGATAGATGGCAGTTTATGATTGCTTGATATACCAACTCACATCACTTTTTGTGAATTGTGTGGCAATGAAGTGGCTCAAAAATGATAGTAGCCCGCTAACCCCAAAAGATTTTTTTTATGCTCACGGGATGAGTGGATTTTGACTGTGTGTCTTGGTGGACCCCATGTATGGAAATTCATGTATCAAGAAATCTATGATGCAGATCATTTGGTGATTGATCTAATAGTGATCTTAAGTCAGTGGAGATCTATGGTGCGTACTTAAAGGTATGATGATGAATGAGAGCCAATGGATCATGGCATGAAGAAATAGATCAAAAACTCAAATTCAAAGATGAAGATCTCAAATGGCTAAGTCCGTGTAAAATAAATTTTGACTGGTAACCAACACAAATGAAGAATGAATTGGTTCAATTGTACCCAGTGACCAATTCCAATGAAGATTCAATCTTCAAGATGGAAAACCTGGTTGTAGAGGTGATCAATATCATATTAGAATGAATAATCAGAAGAACACATTGAATGCATATCTGATTCTAGGATTTGATAGAGAGCTAATTTGGGAAATTCTTTGCAATAGAATTTAATGTGGAAGTAGATTGATGCAGAGGTAGAGTGAAGATGTAGATATATGATAGAATCTATCATATGAGCTGGATAATGGTGCAAGGCTCAAGGTGAACTGGATGTGTGCTGGTGAAGCTAACAAAAAAGGAAAACCCTAATATGTAGCTAGGGCTGATCTAGATGATGTAGTGGATCTCGAAGTAGTAATTGTAGATTGGTAAAAAAGGAAGACAATTGGGTATTGTATAAGTTTCAAGTCTACAAGTGAGTGGAATAGTGAGAAGTTTGTGACTGCATTGTGTGTTGAACAAAGAGAAGTATAGCTAAGAATGCAGTAGAGAAGTGAGTGAAGAGTAGAGGTATGTGTTGCTAAGAGTGCAACAAAGTATTGCATGTATTAATGCATCTCAGGTTTATGTAGAACCATTTATATGCACATTTGAAATTGTAATGTTGTAAGAGGTTGTAGCCTCATTTGTTCTGAGTTGGTGCTTAGAGTAAGGGATTGGTGTCTCTTTGGAGTTGTAGCTCCTAAATTAGGGAGTAGGTGCTTCCTTGGATTGTACCCCTATAACATTGTAACAAAGATTTGGATTGTGAGGCTAGATTAGGATAGTAGATCCTAGGAACATTTCTCACTGTGGTTTTTCCCATCGTGTGTTTTCCACATATATCATGTGTTATATGATGTGTTGTCTACTTGATTATATTTATATATCACATGTTTAATATCTACACATTAAGGGTCAAAGAAATTAGTCTTCTCAAAAGGTTTTAAGAGAAAAAAATTAAGATCTACTGATTTACCCCCCTCTTAATAGATTGTTGTGTACCAGCAATTAGTATTAGAGCACTAGGTTCCCTAGGAGAAGCTTAATCAGCTCGGGTAGGCCCTTGATTTTTTTAAAACAAATGGCCAATCAAGAAATATCTTCCTAAACCAAGCCACCTAAGTTCAATGGAACAAATTATAAGTATTGGAGATCATTAATGAAAGGGTATTTGGGTTCCCTAGGTTTTAATTTTTGGATGTTAGTAGTAACTGGGTACACACCACCTGCCACACCTCCTACTGATCTTGTAGCTAAAAAGGAATTTTAGAACAATCAAAAGGTATGGTTTGATATTATGAATAGTCTATCTAGGTTTGTGAACAACAAAGTTATGTAGTGTAAGAATGCACAAGATGTATGGGATACATTAACAAAGATTTATGTAGGAGATGAGAAAGTAAATTTGGCAAAGCTACAAGTACTAAAAGCTTGATTTGAAGGTCTCAGAATGATAAAGGAAGAAAATATTGTAGACTATCTAATGAGAGTTAATGATATTGTGAGCTCTATCAAGGGACACAGAGAATAGATGAAAGAGGATGTAGTTTTATTGAAAGTTCTTAGATCAATGACATACAAATATGACTCTAAGATCTCATCCATAGAAGAAGGGAGATAGATTGACAAGATGACTCTAAATGAGCTACATATGGTATATTCATAGCCTATGAGATGAGGATGAGAGATGAAGAACCTTCGAAGAAAGAAACTACCTTCAAGACTATTAACAAGGAGAAGGATATTTCTCCCAAGAAAAATAAGGCAAAATGGATTCCACCTGAGGGTGATGAGACTAATGACGAGGAGGAAAACTTCATCAGAAGACTAAGAAGAGGGTGTAACAAGTAAAAAGGTAAGTTTCCCTTCAAATTTTTTGAATGTGTTAAAGTAGGTCATTTCACTACTAAATTTCCTTACAATAAGAAAGGAAACTTTGAACTAGAGGTAGATGATAAGATGAAATAACTCCACTACCCTAAGAAAAGGAACTTTCAAAAGAAAAATAAAAGTATATGCATCCAAGAAGATAGTTAAGTATCATATTGTAATCATTTAGATGATGAAAAAAATTGTGCCTTTATTGCTAGAAACCATGAGTTTCTCTTTCTGGAAAAAGAGTCTGAGGAGAAGAAAAATGAAAAGGTTGGATATCTTCCTAAAGAGGATGAAGAAGAAGGAGTAGTTGACTTAGAAGAAGAACTCATCTATGCTATAGATGAAATAGATGATCTCAGAGATGATATTAAGAAGTTAAAAAGGGAGAACAAGTAGTAGAAGAAGCTTTCTCAAAAGGAGTCAAATAAACTAAGCAAGGAACTAGAAGAATCTACCTAGAATGTGGTGGATTTGAAGCTAAAGCTAGAAGAATCCAAGAGAGAAGAATATGTGATTCAATCCAAGCTCCTAGCTGAAGCTAACAGATGCATAAAGCTTGAAGAAGAGTGTTTCTCTAAGAAGAGATCTAGAAAAGGAAACAAAACAAATAGAGAGGAATGAATTTGAAAAATGGCTCAAACATTCTAAATGTGTTATTGAGTTCTCATAGGCCTAGAACTAAATAAAAATTAGGCTTAGCTTTGGAGAAAGGGAAAATTTATTTTGTTGATGCCTCTACAAAGCTATATGAGAGATTTAGAGAAGAAGAAAAGTCTAAGCCTGAGGTAGATTTCTGCAATGAGAAATATATAGAAAAGGAGAAACCCAAGGATGAAAATAAGAATAACCAATCTAAGATCATGTTCACCAAGAGAAAAATAAAATATTCAAGAGGAATGATGCTGGGTTATACTAGAAAAGGAGAAACCCAAGGATGAAAATAAGAATAACCAATCAGATCATGTTCACCAAGAGAAAAATAAAATATTCAAGAGGAATGATGCTGAGGGGTTCACTAAGGTGAGAAACTCAAGAAGACGAATGCACACCAGAACTCCTCCTCCAGTACTAAATTCCATGACTAGGTATTCCACATCTTTCTATGGATATTGTTACTCTTGTAATTAGTTTGGTCATAGGGCTAGGGAGTGGAGAATCATTCCTAAAAGGAGTGAAAATTTTGAAAGAAAAAATTCATTTGCTCCTTTAGTTGACATGAATATAGTCTGTTATAACTATAATAACCTTGGTCACATAGCAAAAAATTGTAAAATACGATTTACAAAACCAAATGTTTAGAATGAGAAAAAGAAGATATTACCTCCTAAGACAAAAAATAATTAGACAATAATGAAGAGATAGTAGAAAATATAGAAACAAAAACCAAAAATGTGTGGAAAGAAAAAGGAGAAAGCTCCACACAATCATTGATTGCACAAATAGCTCTACACACCAAGAAGAAAAATCTATGGGTGATAGATAGTGGCTACTCCAAACACATGACTGGAGATAAGAGTAAGTTCATCAAACTCCAAAAATGCAATGAAGGATTTATGAGTTTGGGTGATAATACCATAGTCAAAATATGTGGTAAAGTCATCTTAAGTTTGGATGGAAAAACTCCCACTAAGGATGTCCTATATGTCGACGGTTTAAAGCATAATTTGTTAAGTGTGAGATAAATGTGTGACAATAGTTATAAGATCACATTTGATTTAGAAGGTTTCAAAATTAGAAAGAATGGAAATATATTTTCACAAGGGTTGAGAACCGACTACAACAATTACAACCTTGCTAGATTAAAAGGTCAAAGTTGTCTGATTGGACATACTAATGAAAGTTGGTTATGGAATAGAACATTAGCCCATATAAATGTTTACAACTTGGTAAAAGTGAGTTCAAGAGGTTTGGTAAAACATATTCCTAAGGTAACAAAGCCTACAAACATCATATGCAAAGAGTGCCAATAGGGAAAGCAAACAAAGACTAGCTTTCCAACTAAAGAATACTCAACCACAAAGCCTTTACATCTAGTTCACACTAGCCTATGTGGAACCATAAGAACAAGAGGATTAAAAGGAGAAAGATAATTTATGCTACTAATACATGACTATACAAGGATGACATGGGTAACATTTTTTTGGGACAACTCACAAGCATTTGAGAGATTCAAAATATTCAAGAAGACGGTTGAGAAGGAGATATGGAGGAATATAAAATGTCTAAGGTCAGAAAAAGGACGAGAATTCACATAAGGTGAATTCATTGATTACTATGAGGCACATGGAATTAAGAGACAATATTCGTCACCAAGAACTCCACAGAAAAATGGAGTGGTAGAGAGGAAGAATAGAGTTGTGTAAGACTTGGCTAGAACAATGTTAAAAGAAGCTAGATTAATTGATATATTTTGGAGAGAAGTAATCCACACTGTTGTATACATTTTGAATAGAGTCCAAATTCAAGTACATAATTATAATACTCCCTATGAATTTTGGTATGGTAGACTTGCATCTATGAAATACTTTAAATTATTTGGAAGTAAGTGCTTCATCAAAAGATATAATGAAAACTTGGGAAAGTTTGAATCAAGAAGTGATGGAGGAATATTTTTTAGATATTCCACTCAAAGTAAAGCCTACAAATGCTATAACTAAAGGCTAGACAAGATTGTGTAAAGTGTTAATGTGAATATTTATGAGAGTATAAATCATATCAAGTTTGATCAAGATAGTTTTGATGATGTGTCAGACTATGAAGATAATATATCAAATGATGATGAATAATCAGAGGAAATAAAAGCTGAGAAGGCCCCTATAAATTATGTTCAAAAGGACCATCCAATAAACTAGATAATAGGGGATAAAAATGAAGGAGTTTAGACCAGAAGGAGAATTGCAAAGAACAAAGAACAAGTAATTTTTTCTCTCCTGTCTCAAATTGAACCAAAGAGTTTCTCTGAGGATAGCAAGGATGAAATCTAAATAGAAGCCATGGAAGAGGAGTTAAACCAAATTGAAAAGAATAAAACATGGGAACTGGTTCTTAGGCCCCCAAGCAAAAATGTGATTGGCACCAAGTGGTTGTTTAGAAACAAGTTGAACGAAGATGGAGCACTGATAAGAAATAAAGAAATATTAGTGTGTAAAGGGTATGCGTAAGTTGAAGGAATTGATTTTGAAGAGAAATTTGCACCTGTAGCAAGGCTAGAAGCAATTAGAATGTTTCCTGCATTTTCAGTCCATAAAGGATTCAAAGTATATTAGATGGATGTTAAATATGCATTTTTGAATGGAAACCTAGAAGAGGAAGTCCACATAGAACAACCAGAAGGTTTTCAACTATCAAAGGATGATGATTATATTTGAAGATTGAGAAAGGAATTGTATGGTCTAAAACAAGCCCCTAGAGCATGGTATTCAATACTAGAATAGTACTTGCAACAACAAGGATTCAAAATGGGATGTGTAGACAATAACCTATATTTCAAATCTGAAGTTGAGCACATGATTATAGTTGTTGTTTATGTGGATGAAATCATTTTTGGTGGTAGCAATGATAAAATATGTAAAATATTTTCTACACACATGCAAGATGAATTTGAGATGTCAATGTTAGGAGAATTGTCATTTTTACTTGGTTTGCAAATTGTACAAACTGATAATGGAATATTCAAATCTAAAACTAAGTATGCTAAGGAAATGCTCAAGAAATTTGGCATGGAAGATAGCAGACCAGCTAGCACCCCCATGATAACTAGCTACAAATTAAGAAAAATAGATGAATCACCTTAGGAAAGTCAAACAATGTATAGGTTAATGATTGTAAGCTTGTTGTATTTAACTGCATGAAGGCCAGACATTATGAAAGTAGTGTGTCTAGTAGTAAGATTCTAGGTAGAACCTAGAGAGTTACATGTCAATGCAGTGAAAATAATTTTTAGATACATCAAGAGTACTATTGACTATGGGCTATGGTACCCCAAGAGCAAGGATTTCATTCTAAATACATATACAAATGTTGATTGGGCAGGAAGTGTGGATGATAGGAAAAGCATCGGTGGAGGAGCATTATTCTTGGGAAACAAGTTAGTTTCTTGGATGAGCAAGAAGCAAGAATCAATCACCCTATCCACTAATAAAGTAGAATATGTGGCAACAACAACATGCTACACTCAAGTTCTATAGATGAAGCAAACATTCAAGGACATCAAGATAGAGTATAAAGAACCCATTTCAATTCTTTGTGATAATTTGAGTGCCATAAACATATCAAAGAATATAGTGATGCATTCTAGAACAAAGAAAATATCCATTAAGTATCACTTCATAAGAGGTAAAGTTGTTGATAAGGAAGTCAACATGGAATATGTTTCCACCATAGGTAGCTGACATTTTCACTACCTCTTCCCAAGGAACAATTTGAATATCTAAGGTAAAATTTGGGATTCATTGATCCCAAATCATATCACTAGTCTCTAGTGATGGAGCATATGTCTAGGTGGAGTTTCATCTATGTTTCAATCATCCCTAGAAATGGATAGGATAGATCAAGTCAAGTATTAGTGGTCTTACAAATTTCTAACAATTTGATTGTTGTATTATTCTAGATTCCCATATTCTCTTTGAATTTCCATTTTAAATGAAGAGTAATATGTTAGGGGGAGTCTACCCTTTACCATTGATGTTAAAGGGGGACAAAGTATGCAATACTCAAGTATTTGAGATAAGTGGTAGAAAATTGAGCAAAGTAAATGTAAGCTCAGATGACTATCCACTATTGGTCAAAACAATGACAAGTGACAAGAAGACGACAAGTTGAGAATTTAGTTTTTCCATCAATGAAAAAGGGAGAGATTGTTGGCATATTGTTATCATTGATGTAAAAATTTCAAATCATGCAAAGGATATTGTTTTCATAATGATAATGGGTGAGTATGAGAATAGTGGATCTGATGGAAAATTAGATGACAAATTCAAATTGGTGAGAGCTTCTCAAAAATGAGATGCGTAGGTCTAGAGGATGTATAACACTCTTAGAAATGAATTATGTTTCCTCTTGATTAGAATTAGGGTTTACTAGTCAAACCCTAGGGTTGCAGTCATGAGCACAAAAAGGTCTTCTAATTCGTTGTTGACTAGTTAAGGTCGTTGAAGGTCACTTAAGTCATTATTTATGCCTTTGAAGTCGTGAGGGTGACCGACCCCTTCACCTTGCATTTACTGGCCAAGTAAATATTTTTTGTAGTTAATACTTCCTAAGTATCATGCAAATATTTTTCTTCAGTTAATCAATGGTGATGGTTACGTTGGAAAAGATCAGACGGTGCTCACCAACCCCACTGAGATTTTAGTGGGGCCCGAAAAAAACTCACGGGGTCAGTGGGGAGCAGTGTGTTTGAATGTGTTCAGATGATGATGATTGTTTGTTGTATTTAATGGTTTTCATTGATGTCAACATATCTTGGTTATGTGATCAATGCTTTTTTTGGGTACTTTGGTGATTCAGATTGGCCTAGTTTCGGATTTCATACTATAATAAAAAAAACATTGAAGGATTTTGGCATATCATTTAATGAACCGATCTCAATCATGTGTGATAATATCAGTGCAATAAATATTTCCAAGAATCTGGTACAACACTCTAGATCAAATTATATATCCATAAGATATCATTTCTTGAGAGAGAAGGTGTTGGACAATGAAGTAAAACTTTATATGTGCCTACAAAAGAACAAATTGTAGATATTTTCATAAAACCGTTGAGAAAAGATACTTTTGAGTATCTCTAGAAGAAGTTAGGGGTTCTTCCCCCTCCTAGTCTACAATAACATGCACTAAGGTGTGCATTGGTCCAGGGTATAATATGCTCATTTTTATCTAGATCAATCTCTAGTGGCTTCCTCATAGGAAGAGTGGTGTAACGTTTTTTTTAGGGGTAGTTTTTCCCTTTGTCTTTGATTCCAAAGGGGGAGAAGAAAAGAATATAAGATGGTCCTTGATGCTGAAATTAAGTTTTTTGGTTTGTTATTGATGAATTTTTTCATCCATGACAAAGGGGGAGATTTTTGGAATGTGTTGAGATGATGTTGATTGTTTGTTGTCATTAATGGTTGTCATTGATGTCAACATATCTTGGTTGTGTGACTAATGTTATGTTTTGGTGCTTTGGTGATCTGGATTGGCCTGGTTTCAAATGACATGTTATAATGATCTATCTTGGGTTGTATCTATCTTGGTCCCATTCCTCTTGTAATATAATGAGATACATTATTTTAGGTCTGGACCGATCTGGAAGTTGGTTAACGTGCTCTGACACATGATTTGCATTGTAACATGTATATCTTATTATGTGGTTCTAGATATCATGTAGCATCTTTATTTGAGTGAGGAGGTTCTATGTGGTCCATGTTTCATTCCTCTCCACCATGAGAATGTTTTTTTGGTGACCTATTTCAATTTGTGCTTTTCCGACTTATAAATTATGAAATTATGTTTGGCCGACTTGGGAGATTATGGAAGCATGGAATAGTATAAGTATAATATGTTTTTTTTTATGAAGGAAAGTGTGATGAATTAAAATCTAAATATTCAGACATTGTGAAGTGTGTGAAAGTGTATGACTGAAGGCAATAAACAGTGAGATTCTATCCAATGTCATTGTTGGTGACAGTTCTTTTTAGTGGTGGATTCCCTTTCATCATTTTTAAGGCAGTGAACCTTTCTCTTTTGGTAGTGAGCCTTTTTGTATCTTTGGCTATAATAGCTGAGTAGTGAGCCCAATTAGCAGTGAGAAAATTGGCAGTGAGCCCTTGTAAAAATCACCTTAACCAATGTTTTATAATTGAGAATTAGTATTCTCTGTGATTTTTCCCTTCTTGGGTTTCCACATAAATTTTGGTGTTCATTGTGCATGGTGTTATTGTGTGCTTACATGTTCATTAATATTTGATTTTTAAGTTTTCTCTGGATTGATTAAGGTAAAGAAAATTGTTTGATAATGATCATATGTGATTTCCATACATGTATTAAATTCTCTTATGTATTCCACTAGATCTCCTTTCCCTTTGTAGTTCGGTAAACTTGGTGATTTGAAGTGAGGGGAAAGGGTGAGATGTATATACTTTTGTTGAATGGATAGGAGCACAATTCCTGCATGGAATATTTTTTCTTGTTGGTCCCCAATTGCATGCTTGTCATCTATTGTTGTATGGCTTGCATTTGTTGCATTAAGGGGTCTGCAAGAGATGGTGTTGTGTTGGTTTGATTGTGCATCATAGCATTGGTGTTGAGGTCAAATATTTGATTTGGATTTAGATTGAAATTTTGTGACATAGGACCTTTGTTACCTTATTGATATTGATGTGTAAATGTTGCTTTGGTATTTAGATTTGTCCAAAAATTCATGTTTGTGTTTGGTATGACATTTTGAAATTGTGGTGTAGGCCCTTGATTTGTATTTTGGAATTGAAATGTTGGACCTTGGTTGGTATGAGGTGTAGGACCTTGATTTATGTTTTGGAAAGATGGTGTAGGTCCTTGATTGGTGTTTGAAAATGTAAGTGCTTGATTGATGTTTTGGTTTGGCACTCTTTGTGGGACAATGTGAATCCTCCTTGATTTGTTTGGATTATTTTGACTTGATGTGGTAGTGTTTTGAATTTGAAATGTGGGACCTTGATTTTCATTTTGAAATATAAGTGTGGGACCTTCAGATGTAGGACCTTAATTTGTATTTTGAAATAGAGTATTTGTAAAATTCCTACCCATGGAACTTGATGAAGCCAAGGAGCTACCAAATGTAAAATTTTGTCCTTGTGTTGTTGCATGAGTTCTCTTGTTTCCAAATATGAAGATATTAGGAATGTGTGTGGTAGTTGTTCACATGTGTGTTGTTGTCCCAAGTGATAATGTGGGAGACATATTTTGTGAAGATAACATCCCTAATGTGAATGGATTTTGATTAAGTCATAGGTTTATCACTTTAGTAGCTCCTTCCACAATTGTGGAGACATCAAAGCCTTGAGGAATTTTATCACCCTTTTTGGCTAGTGCATAAAAGTATCTATTAGGATCAGCATTAATGAGCTCATCAACAATGCATAAAATCCTTGGATATTGGTAAGCTCTTTCAACCTCTTCGGGAGTCAATTTTTTGTTGAATTCCTCTAAGTTTAGATTGTTGAATGTGTTGATTGTATCTCTTTGTGGTGTAGATTGATTTAAATTTCATCCAAGGTTGGTGTCATTAGTTGGACTAGAAATGGGGTCACTTGAAGAATCCATGTCCTTTCTTTTAGTTTGTGATCTTGTTTCAACCATGTGAGACTTGCAAGTTGGAGGAGATGATAATGCATGATGATATGGAACTAAACTATGTTTTTGTGATTTTTTGGGTATAAGGATGTAAGATGACCATGCAAGGGTAATGATGGTCTTAGGACCAAAGATGAAGCTAAATTAATCTAAATGAATAATCTATGATCAAATGTAATGATATTGAGGCTAGGTAATGCTAAATCAATGATAAAATGTAATTATGTAGCTAAGTATAAGATGAGATTAAGCTATGTTTTTTTTTTTTTAGGATATAAGGATGAAAGATGACAAAGAACCTAAGCCCAAGATTAAGGAATGAAAGGATGATAATGATGTTATGATCAAACAATATGGTATGAAGCTAAATGATACTAGAAAAATGACATTAAGGATATGGACCTTAAGGTTTATGAAAAAGGATGATAACCAAGCTATTGTAGATCCAAGGTAACAAACCCGATTGTCATTGACCTTTGTTGTGACCAAGATTGAAAAAGGTTGACAAGATGAGTCTAAACTAAGACATAAGTTTGAGACCCAAATTTTTGACCAAGATGATAATGACAAGGATTGATAAATAAAAAGATGAAGATCAATGACAAGTTGAATAAGTCATCATGGGCTATCCAATGCTTGATAAACTTCCTATGTCTGAAATATAGAAGGTATATGCAACCTAAGACTTAAGATTAATTATGCAAGGCAAAGATGACCTAAACTACAATGCAATCCTAAATGAGGATGATGGAATGGGCTAGCAAAATCTTGCAAGTCCGCAGTCCAGATGATAAGATCACTGTCAAGATAAATTTGATCTGATTTGGACAAGATTTGTTTTGAAATTTTGGTGATAAGGTAGTTACAGCTCTATTTCTGTCAAATGCACCATTTTCAAATGTGGGTTTCTAGTGAGTAGTTGCAACAAACTACATCAGTTTTGGCTCTATTTTTTTTGCAAATGCGATGTAGGGTATCAATTGTGTTTTTCTAGTGAAAAGTTATGGAAAACTATAGTATTTGTGAGCCTATTTTAATTAGTTATGGTTAAAAAAAAAAAAATTTGCAAATTGAGGGTTTAAAGTAGTTTTCTAATTGGTTTTTTGACTAATGTTGGTGTGATTTTATGAAATTGACTTTGGAAAACACAAAAAATATTCAACAAACACTTGTTTGGTCTGATTTGATTGTGAAAATGTATAACATGTATGTGTATAAAGACACTCATAGACAATGCGCAACCTAGGCTAGAAAAATTACTACCTATTGATTCCCTACTTAGATTGCTCCAAACACTTAGAAAAAGGAAACAACTAGAGATCTTGGTGACAATGGATGCCCCTTACACAACATAGGCACACCAAAATTTCTTACCCTTGAAGATCCTAAGATCTTGTGAACCAAGTGATTTCCTATCTCTATAATGAATAGTGGAATGTAGGGTAGCTTTAGAGGTTTGACCTCCTAGACTAACAGGTAAAAATGTTTATGGCCTATAAAACAAGTGTTTCTTAATATTTGTTTCAGGGTAATACTAGTTCCTATACATGCAACAAGATTAGCTCAATTAAGAGGCCCCCAGTCTATTCCTAAGAAAGGATATTGACATATCTCATGGATACTGAGGGTGACACTCGTAGGTATAGGGAATCCACACCAAGTGATTGAAGACTTTCCCAACAATCATGATAATTTATATAGAAAACCAAAACAAAGTACTACTTGGATCATTCCCTCTCACAATTTGGGAGTTAGGACCTCTAAGGGTAACAAAGTGAGACAATTATGTTTTTTTTTATCTCCAAAATCGCACAAAGCATGAGGAGAGAGCGTACACGACACCTTTTTCTCACAATCGCATGGGGTTCATTTTAAAAAGAAAAATCCCAAAAAAAAAATGTGTGGGTGGCTATACAAACACCAAGAGATTATTTTGATTCTCAATATTTCCAAATGGCATGAGAGGAGCATACACATCTAGAGGAAAAATTCAAACCATAAGAGAATTCAAACACATGCTAATTTTAATCCCATTTATGGTGCTAAACAAGCACTTGAGTTCTTTTTAGACAAATGATGTGTGATGAAAGTCAATTTTTAATCCCATGAGTGAAATTATGAATGTTATTTGTTCATTTTAACCTTCATGAGTGATGATGAAAGTTCATTTTAACCCTTATGAATATAGCGCAAGTTGTTGTTACAGGCAAACAAAATCAAATATGATAACTTTAAGGAAAGAAAACATGATGAGCTCAATTGATTCTAAAGAAATAGTTTTAAACTCCTTAAGACCAATGCCACATGCTAAAAATAGAGGATTAGAAAACCAAAAATCCTACTCTAAAGAAAATACAAAAGGAAAAACTTAAATAAAACCCAAAATAGGCAGTTGTGTTGTTTAGGCTAATAGTTGTAGCTCTATAATGAGGCTTAAGAAATGATGATTATGATTTGTCATAGAACAAATGTGGCTCAGGAGCTTTTGGTTGCATCATTTTTTTCAAATTTGATAACTCGTCTTTAACTGTGTGCCTGCTCTTCACAATTGCATCATTTGTTTCAATTTCATCAGCTTGCCTTCAGTTGTAGCATTGTTTTTCGTAGTTGCGGATTGCAAACCTATAATCAGCAAAAGAAAACAAACATGGGATTTTTTGCAAATTTTGTATGATTCACATCAAGTTCACCAATGTAAGATAAGAAATCAAAACAACAAAGATAAGTGATAACCATTGCACTAAATCTAAGCTTAAATCCAAATCTAAGAAATAAAGAACAATGAAACAAGAGGAATAATATAAAAGAAACAAAACAATGAACTCCCCATGTTTGAAGTTAAATAACCTTCCTTGTCTCTCGTCAAAAAATACTTTGCAAGTTTCTCTCAATTCCTTTTTTGCAAGTACCTACAAATGATAAGCATGAATATTGGAGATATGTGGTTGTTAAATTTTAAATGGAGGAGAAGACCCTCTTTTATAGAAAGCTATTCGAATGGATGGATGGGATTGAAGTTCTAGAAATATTCTCAGATTGACAATGGAGGATTCATGCACCACAAATTAGTGGGCTAGGGACAACTATGAAATGGATGATCAAGATCAAAAGAAGACCAAAGACAATCAATGGTTGAGATTCAAAAATGAAAGAGTGGAGGGAGATAATGGAAGAATTAAATAATAATTCATGAGAGGATAATCTTTGACCAATTGGGGGAATAAATTATTTATTTAAATTATTTATTTGCGGTAGAAGAGGAAAATGGGCATTTAATTAAAATGGTTGTGCAACCAATTTAATTAAATAAGAAGAAATAGAAAAGGGGGATATTAAATTATTAATCCAAATTAATTATATAATAGCAAAAGAGTGATGAAAGATAGTTAAGTAATTTAAGTAATTATCTAACTATAGAAGAATAAAGAAGAACAATGAATAGGTAAATAGTTATAGATAATTATTTAACTATAAGCGAATGATGTAGAATTAATAATTAAATGAAAAATAATTCATTTAATTATAGAGAGAAACAAATATTAGTGACACAATTAAAAAAAATTATTTAATTGATCAAAGGAGAATAAAGATGAAGAAAAATAAATTACTTAAATAATTAAAATTATTTAATTATGTAGGGAAGAAGATCAAGACAATGGAAAAATGACACTCATAGACCAAGAAATTTTTTAGTTTTTACATTAAGAAAAATTATCAAGGTTTAACATGAGAAAATATTATTATTAAGAGCATTGAAGAGTAGATTTATCATTCATTTATAGTAATAGTCAAGATCATATCATCATGTCAAATTTCATGTGTGTTCATGTCATGTTTTGGAGCTAACATTGTGATGTAGGTTTCAAGCATTTAAGAAATCATTCAAGCATTAACAAATCAAGCCAATTCATGCAATATCTAGGCTTTAGTGTGATGTGTTTGACTTCAGTCCTCTAAGGAGAACCATTAAGGGTCTGGTAAAATGTAACAAGCTTTGTTCATTCATCAATTCCTTCATTTTTTCATTATTTCATTATCAAGGTTTAGTTATGAAACATGGGGTTTGACTAAGGAAAACCTTAATTCACCCAAAACAAGAATTTTTCCTTCTCTCTTTTTATGTGAAAATTTTCTAGTGAAGAAGGATTGAAATTTAATCAAAGGAGAAATTTTGCAAAGTTGCATTAGTTATCATCATTTTTGTCAAAGTACGAAAACTCTTACAAATTTTATTTTTGGCTTTTTGATAGTCAAACCCAGAGAAATATGAAGCTTAGATCTAAAGATCAAAGGACTAAAAAAACTTGTTTTAGAGCCCTATTCAAGGACCCATTTTCCTAGGGGAAAACCAATCCTGCTATAGACAATAGAACCCACTTTTTATGCTAGGTGCACACCATCAGATCCCTCCAAATCTTCCTACAAATTATCATTTTTGTTTATGTTATCATAAAATTTTGAATTTCAAGTGTTAGGTAATATAATTCATTTAGTTAATGAACTTTAAATAATTCCAAAACATTAAAAATTAATCATTTTCATAATAAGAAAGAAAAGATCCAATGTCCAAAATAGGGCTGACTCACCAAAAGGTTGAAATTCAATCCTATCCTATTGTGAACTTCTCTCTTTCTAATGAGATTAGGGAAATTTGTGTTTAAATCCTAGTTCATTTCATCATTCCACCTTTTTCCTATATTTTAGGTTGAATGTAGGGTTTAGGTTTTAACTATAGGGTTGAGGGTTGATGATATAAGGTTAAGTGTATAGGGTATAGGGATTATGGTTTAGGATATTAGGTATAGGGTTTAGTTTATAGGGTTGAGGGTATAAGGTATAGGTATAAGGGTTGAGAGTGCAGGGTTTAGGTTTTAAGTATAGGGTATAAGGTTGATGGTATAGGGTATAGGGGTGAGGGTTGAGGATGTAAGGTTTTTGGTTTCAAGTATAGGTATGAGGGTATATGGTTAAATTCAAGGATGGGATATTGATATAGAGAGAGAGAGGGGGAGAGAGAGAAAGGGAAGGGGGGAGGGAGAGGTAGATATGGAGAGAGAGATAGAGAGAGAAATATAGAGCGAAGGAGAGGGTGAGAGGGAAAGAGTTACTTAGAGAGAATAATATAAGGAGATATGGAAGAGGGGAGGGAGTGAGAAGTAGAGAGAGAAGGAAGAAGGAAGGTTGGTAGATTGAGAGACATGGAGAGAGGGACAGATAGAGAGTGAGTGTGAGAGAGGGAAGGAGGGAGGGAGAGGTAGACATGGAGAGAGAGATAGAGAGAAGTATATAGGGAAGGAGATATAAATAGTGGGAGGAAGGAGGGAGAAGTTTATAGAGAGTGAGGGAGGTATGGAAAGGTAGGGAGGGAGAGAGAGGAGAGATAGAGATAGAGAGGGAGAGGGGTGGAGGGAGGTGGTGGAGGAGCACCTATGGGTCCAATGGGCCTAGTATGTTTTGTTTTTGGTTTTATGATGGACAATGGTCCTAAGGATAATTTCAAATGCTTTGTAATAGGTCTCCTAGGTTTCTTGTTAAGTTTTGATCTTGGTGATCAACTTCTTTGTACAAACAAGGTATCCATCCTCACTTTGTAAGTCTAGTGCACCTTGGAAAATTAATAAATAAGGGTGCCATGATGTAACTAGAAACCTGAGGGGAGTCACCTTGATCATTGGAGGGGTCTTGGATGTATTTCACATATTTTGAATGCATCTTTGTAGTCGAGTTGGTGCAAGTTGCACAAAATGCCTTAACTAGGCATTTAAGGGTTAAATATGAGGTTTTATGTTCCCAACAGGAAACTAATTCAAAATTCAGTTGCAAGACATTGGATGGAGTTTTTGAGGCCTCAAATATGCCTCTCTTGGTTTAGTTTAGGCTTTTTATGATGATTGGAAGGAGTTTTTCAATAAACATTTATTATTTTCTAGAGATTTTCTAAAGAATTTGTTGATCCTGTACTTGGTACAGACTGTACGTTCCTTTTCACACTCCAAGACTATAATGGTTTGAAAGGGGATTGAGTAAGATTTATTTTGGCACTAGAGTGGTGATTTTTCATCAAGGAATAAGGGAGATATCTGAGTTTCTCTACCGAATGGTCTGAAAACCCTTAAAATCAGGGTTTTGAGTGAAAAAAATTTATTTCTTCCATTCCCACATTGTAAAATTGCTCAATCTTAGTGGGATGGAAGATGTAGGTGTATACTATCATGTTATCAAGTTTTTGGGGAATGGAAAGTTGTGTGGAGGAAGTGGTGCATGGTTTTTGGCTTGACATCTCTATGTGGTAAGCCTAGTTGACAAGCAAAAAAATTGAGTTTTTGCTTGATTTGGAGAAATTTGTCTAGATGGCACTTAAGGGTGTTTGTAACAAGTGTAAAAAACTTGTAGGAGTCTAATTTTAGGCTTTGGGGTGAAGAGGAGAGACTAGATAACCAAGACCCAGGTGTAGGTCTTCCAGTTAGGCCTCTTGGAGCAGCGATAGAATAGGCCATAGTGAATTGTGCTTTGACATTCAAGGGTAAAGGTTTTGAGGTTTTGTAGGAGTCCATATTGGGTGTCCAAATCCATTGGTTTGGTGTCATAAAAATCTTGCATGTGGTTTTTAAATTCACTATCCTATCGGCAAGGGCTACAAGCCTTTAGAGAAAAAGAGGCCTAAGTCATTATAGGAATGGATTTTTCATGTTAACCTAAGTGATAGAAGGGGTGTTGAACCTTGGTTTGGTCCATTTAGACATGGTAAAAGTTTTCTACGTCTAGTGAGTGAACTGAGTTTGTGAACCCTAGGTGTGTGGGGTTTCATCTTTGAAGGAATAATGGAGTTTATGACTCCTCATAAGATTATTTGAGAGAAGCATTGTGTGAAGTGTATTTTCCATTTGTGGTTGTGTGTTTTCCTTCCCTGCCACTCTGCATCATAGTGGTATTAGAGCCAGGTTTTAGGTAGTTGTTGAAGGGATGACATCATGCCTCCAAAATCTAGACTAGTGGTTGCAAAGGAGTTGAAGGCCTTGAAAGCAAGGGAAATAAGGAGAGGAGTTGCAATTGAGGAAGAGAGTTCCTTTGAAGAATAGCTAGAGGGTGAAGAAGGTCAAGAGAAACCTCAGGGGGAAGAGATACCCCCTCTTGAGAGAAGAATCCTTAAAGCCTTGCAAGCATCTAAAGGAGAGTCCTCTCAGGTGAAGATTGATCTACCGATGTACAGTGGAAATATGGATGTGGAAGAAGTGTTAGAGTGGGTAGAGGCATTGAATAACTATTTTGAATAAAAAGACATGGCAAAGAATAAGAAGGTAAAGTTTTCCAAAACAAAGTTGAAGGGATCTGCCTTGACATGGTAGAATTTCATCCAAGGAGAAAGTGTCAAGATGGGTAAGCCGATGATCAACTCATGGGATAGGATGGTGCATAGGTTGAAGGCACAATTCCTTCCTACTAATCATGAGGTGCAAGAATTCAGAAAGAGGCAGAATCTAAAACAAAAAGAAATGGATGTTTCATCCTACACTGGACAATTCTACAAGTTGAGCATGATATGTGATCATGTAGAGAGTGAGAAGGAAAAAATGGCCAGGTATATCAATGGCCTAAGGCTCAACATACAAGATGAGATTAGTTTGGTTACCTCCAAGACCATGGAGGATCGCATACAAATTGCACATAAGGCTGAGGAGAAGATAAGAAGGAAACAAGAGCAACAAAGTAGAGGAAGAGGCAAGAATTTTAGAGGTAGAGGTAGTTTTGGGGGCATAAATCAGTACCAAAAACATCAAGATGAATCTAATCCGAATGAATCAAGTGGAGACTCAAGTAATAGATGGGGATTCATAGGTAGGAGACCCAATGGTAGAGGTAGATTTAATGGAGGGAGAGGTTCTAATCAGTTTTTCAGGGAGATGTTACACTTGCAACTAGCCTGGGTATCCATCCTTGAAATGCCATAAAAAGAAAGGACCAATATCTCATGGTGCAGAGAGGAGGAATAAATTAGTACATGAAGATGAAGAGAGTGTGACTTCACCTTTAGTGAACCTCACATCAGAATTTTGAGAGAACTTGATGATTAGAACATTGCTCAAAGTAAAAATCCCTAAAGAACCCCCACAAAGAAAGGCACTCTTCAAAATCAACTGCAAGG
This sequence comes from Sequoiadendron giganteum, assembly GCA_007115665.2. Lineage (NCBI taxonomy): Eukaryota > Viridiplantae > Streptophyta > Pinopsida > Cupressales > Cupressaceae > Sequoiadendron > Sequoiadendron giganteum. The sequence goes on from CM021105.1 coordinate 85,539,196, forward strand.
TACAAGATAAGGTGTGTAAGATAGTAGTGGATTCAGGATCAACTGATAATCTTGCTTCAATTGAGATGGTAGAAAAATTGAATTTGAAAAGGATTTCTCACCCTAACCAATACCAAGTTTCATGGATTAGTAAAGGACAACAGGTCTTGGTGAATGAGCAAGTATGGGTAGAATTCAACATTGGGTCATATAAGGATAAGATCCTATGTGACATCATCCCCATGGATGTGTGCCACTTTCCGCTTGGTAGTCCTTGGAAGTTTGATAGGAAGGCCAAGAATGATGGGGAGAAGAACACATACTCAGGATAGGGTGACTTACAATCTCACACCTCTCATAGAAGAAGAGAAGGAAAAGCATGAAGGGATTAGTGTTTTGATGGTGGGTGAGAAGGAGTTCATGAACACCCTAAAAGAAGGGGGAGGAAGAGGATTCTTCTTGATTAAGAAGCCAAAGAGTGAAGCAGATCTACCCACAAAGAATAAGGAAAATGCACCTAGAGAGGTCCAAGAGTTGCTGGAAAGCTATAAGGACATAATGGTGAATGAACTACCTAGTTCCCTACCTCCCATTAGGGATATAATCCACCATATTGATCTAATTCTAGGGGCTACACTACCCAATAAGGCTGCATATAAGATGACACCTGCTCAAACTGAGGAAATTGCAAGACAAGTGCAAGAATTGATGGACAAGGGGCTAGTGAGGAAGATTTTGAGTCCATGTGTTGTTCCTACTATCCTAGCACCAAGGATGGATGGGAATTGGAGGATTTGCACTGATTCAAGAGCCATTAATAGGATCACAATCAGATATAGGTTCCCAATGCCAAGAATGGAGGACCTCATGGATTGCCTAGCAGGGGGATCCTACTTTTCCAAGATTGATTTGAAAAGCAGTTACCATCAGATAAGGATTAGAGAGCGTGATGAATGGAAAATATATTTTAAGACTAATGAGGGCCTCTGTTAGTGGTTGTTGATGCCCTTTGGGTTTTCAAATGCCCCTAGCACCTTTATGCGCCTTATGAATGAGGTATTGAAACCTTTCATTGGAAAGTTTGTTGTGGTTTACTTAGATGATATTCTTATGTTTAGTAGGTCTAAATAACATCATTTAAAGAACCTTGACATGTTATTGAAGAGGTTACAAGAGGAGAAGTTGCTGATCAACATGGAAAAGTGTGAATTCATGAAGGGAGAACTAGTGTACCTTGGATCTGTCATCTCCAAGGGATGTTTGAAGATGGATCCTTCAAAGGTGGATTCCATCCTTACTTGACCAACCTAAAAATCCATGGGAGATGTGAGAAGCTTTCATGGACTTGCAAGATTTTATGGAAAGTTCATCAAGGACTTTAGTCAAATTTGTGCACCTATCTTGGACACCATCAAAGGAGGTAATAAGGGTAAGTTTTCTTGGACCAATGAGGTTGATAAATGGTTTGAATATATGAGAAATAGAGTAGCACAAAAAACTATACTGGTGGTCCTTGATTTTGATAAGGTTTTTACCATTGAGTGTGATGCTAGTAACCAAGCAATATGGGTTGTCTTGAGCCAAGAAGGTAGACCAGTTGCATTTTTCAGTGAGAGGTTGAATGAAGCAAAGAGGAATTATTCTTCCTATGACTTGAAATTGTATGCTATGGTCCAAGCCCTCAAAAAGTGGAGGCACTACTTGTTACCTAAGGAATTTTTTGTTTATACTAATAATCATGCTTTGAGTTTCGTGAATGCACAGGATAAACTCAATCATAGGCACATGAAGTGGGTGGAGTCATTACAAGCCTATACATTCACAATAAATCATAAGAAGGGCCAAGCAAATAAAGTGGCAGATGCTCTCAGTAGAAGAGAACTTGTAGTGCAAGAGATCCAACTCCAAAGTATGGGGTTTGATGCATTGAAGGACATGTATCATGAAGATGCAGATTTTAAGGAGGTATACAATGTTTGTGAGTACCATTTGAATAGTTTGTTAGGAATAAGGTGTCTCAACCTTGGATAATTCCTATTCTTATTATTTGTTTTGTAAAATTTATTTCTTGCAAATAATGTAACTAAGTGTGAGTGTACATGTCTAGTTTGCATGTTGATGTGTCACTCCACTTAATGTGTCGGCATCTTGAATTGTGTGTAAGGAGATCATGGCTGAAATGGTTATGACGGATTCCTATGACACGTAAGAGCTATGTCTGATGTGTGATGTGAGTGTATTGTTGGAACGTTTTGATGCTGCCGCATTTTGTCTTCAAGTGTTGGAAATCTCCTGAAAGAACTTGCATTGCAAGTGTGTTGTAACCGTTGTGTTGAAGATAATACATTGTGCAGGTTTTGGAGTGCTGGGGTTTTTTACCGAAAGGTTTTCCCCAGGGTATCATTGTGTTCTCTTTTTTCTGTATGTATGGTATATGCTGCAATATCTTTGTTAAGTAGATTAATGAATCTGAAATTGTAAGGGTTTAAAACGAATTTGCACCATACTTTCCTTAAGAGATTAGTGTAGGAAGCTGTTTCCGCACCTGAGTTTCCTTACATAGTTTTCATGGTGAATACTTTGGTTTTTTTTTGCAAAATGGTTTTCTCTTCAAGGGAAGTCAATTATGTGTGCGTAAATGCTCAAAGAGGGAGAATATTATAAAGGAAAAACACAGTGGTCGTCTTGGAGGTCATTTTGGTCTTGATAAGACCTTAGAACAAGTGAGGAGGTTCTATTATTGGCCAAGGCTGCAAGTGGATGTGAGAAAGTATGTGGAAGGATGCACAATATGCCAAAGAGCAAAGGGAACTTCATCAAGTGCAAGGCTCTATCAACCACTTCCCATTCCCAATAGGCCTTGGGAGAGTGTAAGTATGGATTTTGTATTGGGGCTGCCTAGGACCCAAAGAGGTTTTGATAGTGTTTTTGTGGTGGTTGACAGGTTTAGTAAGATGGTTCATTTTCTTCCTCATAAATGTACCAATGATGCATCTCATATAGCAGGTCTCTTCTTTAAGGAGGTTTTTAGGATACATGGATTTCCGTTAAGCATGATTTTTTATAGGGATTCTAAGTTCATTGGTCAATTTTGGAGGACCTTGTGGAAGAAACTTGGCACAAATATGTCCTTTAGCTTTGCATACCATCCACAAATAGATGGAAAAACTGAATTGGTGAATAGATCATTTTGAAATCTCTTAAGATGCCTTACCAAGGAGCATGGACAAGCTTGGGATCTGATTTTACCTAAGGCTGAATTTGCATACAATGACTCCATGAATAGGAGCATTGGTAGGAGCCATTTTGATGTTGTCTATGGCATGCACCCTAGAGGGGTCTATGAAATTAGAGATCTACAAGGAGTTGATAATAGAAGTGCTCAAGCAGAGGACTTTGTTGTTACAATCAGAGATATTCATCAACAAGTGAAGGAAAACCTTCAAAAGAATGTGGAGAAATACAAAGAAAAGGTCGATTTGAAGAAGAGGGATGTCCAGTTTAAGGTTGGAGACATGGTGATGGCACACTTGAAGAAGGAGAGACTTCCAAAGGGAAATTGTACCAAACTCATGATGAATAAGATAGGACCTTGCAAAGTGGTCCACAAGTTTGGCCAAAATGCTTATGAAATAGAGCTACCTCCTGGGGTGGCAATCTCTCCTATTTTTAACATTTCTGATTTGTATCTTTTCAAAGCTCCTATGAATACATGTGATGAAGTAGGTACAACAGAAATGGAGGATGAAGATTGGGTAAAGGACCTACCCCCCAACCAACCTATGACTCTTAAATGCATCCTAGACACCAAGGAGATAAGAGAACTAGAAGCATGGTCTATAAGGAATATTTGGTTAAATGGAAAGTTCTACCTGAAGAAGATGCCACTTGGATGTCTGATACTAACATTAAACAACATGGGACTACTATAGAGGACTTGAGATCTTTTTCTTGCTTGGGAGTATGGCATAGGAGCACCTATGGGTCCAATCGGCCTAGTATGTTTTGGTTTTGTGATGGAATAAGGTCCTAAGGACCATTTCAAATGCTTTGTAATAGGTCTCCTAGGTTTCTTGTTAAGTTTTGATCCTAGTGTTCAAATTCTTTGTACAAACAAGGTCTCCATCCTCACTTTGTAAGTCTAGTGCACCTTGGAAAATTAAGAAATAAGGGTGCCATGATGTAACTAGACACCTAAGGGGATTCAACTTGATCATTGGAGGGGTCTTGGATTCCTTTCACACATTTTAAAGACATCTTTGTATTCGAGTTGGTGTAAGTTGCACAAACTTCGTTAACTAGGCATTTAAGGGTTAAATATGAGGTTTTATGTTCCCAATGGGAAACTAATTCAAAATTCAGTTGCAAGACATTGGAGGGAGTTTTTGAGGCCTCAAATATTCTTCTCTTGGTCGAGTTTAGGCTGTTGATGATGATTGGAAGGAGTTTTTCAATAAAAGTTTGTTGTTTTCCTGAGATTTTTTGAAGAAATTGTTGATCCTATACTTGGTATGGACTGTACATTTACTTTCATGCTCTAAGCCTATAATGGTTTGAAAGGGGATTTTGTAAGATTTTTTTTTGTGCTAGAGTGGTAATTTTCCATCAAGGAATAAAGGAGATATCTGAGTTTCTCTACCGGGTGGTCTGAAAACCCTTAAAATCAGGGTTTTGAGTGAAAAAAATTTATTTCTTCCATTCCCACATTGTAAAATTTCTCAATCTTGGTGGGATTGAATATGTAGGTGTGTACTATCATTTTCTCAAGGTTTTGGGGAATTACAAGCTATGTGGAGGAAGTGGTGCATGGTTTTTGGCTTGACATCTCTATGTGGCAAGCCTAGTTGAGAAGCAAAAAAGTTGAGTTTTTGCTTGATTTGGAGAAATATGTCTAGATGGAACTTAGGGCTGTTGGTAACAGGTGTAAACAACCTATAGGAGTCTTATTTTAGGATTTGGGGTCAAGGGGAGAGCCTAGATAACCAAGACCCAGGTGTAGGTCTCCCAATTAGACCTCTTGGAGCAATGATAGAATAGGCCATAGTGAATTATTCTTTAACAATCAAGGGGAAAGGTTTCGAGGTTTTTTGGGAGTGCATATTGGGTGTCCAAATCCAGTGGTTTGGTGTCATAACAATCTTCCATGTTTTTTTTAAATTGACTATCCTACCGGCAGTGGCTACAAGCCTTTAGAGAAAAAGAGGCCTAAGTCATTATAGGAATGGATGTTTGATATAACCTAAGTGCTAGAAGGGGTGTTGAAGCTTGGTTTGGTACATTTAGACATGTTCAAATTGTTCTAAGTCTAGTGAGTGACCCTAGTTTATGAACCCTAGGTGTGTGGGGTTTCATCTTTGAAGGAATAATGGAGTTTATGACTCCTCATAAGAGTATTTGAGAGAAGCATTGTGTGAAGTTTCTTTTCCATTTGTGGTTGTGTGTTTTCCTTCCCTACCACTCTGCATTAGGAGGGAGGGAGAGGGAGGTGGAGAGAGGAAGAGAGACAACGAGAGAATGGTGAGATAAAGAGAAGTAGAGAAGGGAGGAGAGTTTGTGAAAGAGATGTCTAGAGCATAGAAAAAAATAATGAGTGAGATAGAGAGATATAGAGAAAGATATTAAAAATTTCTGATTATAGAAATTTGTCATGTTGATTACTAAAATTTGACTAAGTCTAAACAATTATAAGATCTTCCAAAAACTAGAGTTTTCATTATAACTCCTAGAGATTTGTAACCACTCTCAAACATCCTAAAACTATATAAATGAAATATAACTTAAATTATAAGAAATTGAATGTCTCTATGTAAATACATGAAATTGTTTTCATGTATATAGTTTCCCTAAAACATAAGGACCAGAAAGACAAAAAAAAGAGAAGATTTTCTTGTTAATAAAGACCATAACACAAGCGTGTTATAATGCACTCACATTTTGTCAATGCATTCAAATAATGTTAATTGGCCTCTTTTTGGCCCCCATCTTTATGCACTTACCCATGGAAGACTAGCATTTGTCAATTATTTTGGAGTCTTTGGAAGAAAATGATACATTAGAAGAGATGAAGATACTTTTGGGAAGTTTTATTCAAGAGCTAATGAAGGTATCATTCTGAGATGTTCATCTCATAGTAAAGCATTTAGGTGCTCCAACGAAATATTGGAAAGAATAGTCGAAAGTACAAGTGTTAAGGTTGATGAATATCTACACTAGAATATGTATGAAATTAAGGACTACATATTTGATGTGCCTCCTTTCTCAAAATAAGAATACGAAGAATTTGAAGAGAAATAAGAAATAGTAGAAAAGAATAGTAAGACTTTCAAAGTATGTTTAAAGGAATCATTCAGAGGATCAAATTATTGGAGATAAGAATGAAGGAGTGCTAACCAAGAGAAGGCTTGTGAGGACAAGTGAATAAGTAATTTTTTTCTTATTATTAAAGATAGAACAACAAACTTTTCCTTGTGATAGCAAGGATGAAGGATGGATACAAGTAATGGAGGAAGAATTGAATTAGATTGAGAAGTATCAGACTTGGGAATGAAAATGTGATAGGAACAAAGTGGGTATTCAAGAATAAGTTGAATGAAGATGGAGAATTTGTAAGAAACAAATAAATATTAGTATGTAAATATTATTCATAGGTAGACATTAAATTTGAGGAGACTTTTTCTCTAGTAGATATAATGGAAGCAATCAAAATGTTTCTTTCTTTCTTATCCAATAAAAACCATCAAGGTATTTTAGATGGATTTCAAATCAACCTTCTTGAATGGAGATTTAGAAGGAGTCTATCTAGAGTAGCTTGATGGTTTTTAGTTATCAAAAGAACCAAACATGGTGTGCAAACTCAAAAAGGCATTGTATGGTCTCAAGAAATCTCATAGGGCTTGGTATGCAAGGTTGGATAAGTACTTGCTTCATCAAGGTTTCAAGAAAGGTACAAGAAATAGTACTGTTTACTTCAATATTGAGGATGAAATAATTTTTATAGTTATTGTATATGTTGATGGTAAAATATTTGGTAGAAATGATGAGATTTCCAAGAAGTTTGTTGAAGAAATGCAAAAGGAATTCAAAATTTCTATGCTAGGTGAGTTATCCTTCTTTATTGGTCTTCAAATTGCTCATCGAGATAATGATATCTTTATATCTCAAGAAAAATATGTCAAAAGAGATGTTGAAGAAGTTTGGTATGGAATATTGTAAACCTATGAGTACTCCTATGGTAACTGTTTATCATTTGAACAAAGATGATGAGTCTCCCATAGCTGATTATACTCTATATAGATCTATGATTGGAAATTTTTTGTACTTAAATACTTCAAGACTTGATATTATGCATGTGGTATTTTTGGTTGAAATATTTAAAGCTAATCCTAAATAAAGTCATGTGAAGGTAGTCAAGAGAATCTATAGATATTTGAAGAGCACTCTGAATTATGGATCATGGTATCCAAAAGGTAATATTTTTCATTTGAGTGCATATATTGATGTTGATTGGGTTGGTTGTATTGATAATAAAAGAAGTACCAGTGGTGGTGCTTTGTTTTTAGGAAGCGGGTTGGTTTCATGACATAGTAAGAGGAAAGATTCATTATCTTTTTCAACAAAAGAAGCATGGTATATTTCTATAGCATCTTGATGTACTCAAGTGTTGTGGATGAAACAAAAATTGAATGATATCAAGATAGAGTAAGATGAGCATATTCCTATTATATACAATAACACAAGTTCCATAAAAAATTCTAATAATCTAGTGATACATTCTAGAACCAAACATATATCAATTTGATATCACTTTTTGAGAAAGAAGGTTGTAGATAAAGAAGTGAAGTTGGAGTATGTATCTACAAAGGATCAGGTTGCATACATTTTCACAAAGGTAGTTACAAAGGATACATTTGAATATCTTAGGAAAAAGTTAGGGGTAATTTCACCTTCATCATCTTATTAGATGTATAGTTGGTACATCTATCTAGGGGGGGTAATTGAGGCCATATATTTATTTCTAGACTGATGGGAGCTACATATCAAGGGGAACATATAATGGTTTAACTTATCACCTCAAGAAGGATAGATTGTAAAAAAAGGGAGTCCTTTTTCCCTTTTTCCTTGATGTCAAAGGGGGAGAGATTAAGGGGGAGATATTGTGAACCAAAGTGGTGTAAGGATGGATTTTCCATCAATGAAAATGGGGAAGATTGTTGTACTTTGGTTGTCATTGATGTCAAAAGTTCATTTGAGTGTGTTGCAATCTGGCTATTTGGTTTCTAGAGTCTTTAATAAATTCTCCACATTTCTTTGTTGATGATTTTTTTCCACTACATTTTGGAGGTTAGCTTCAGGTTATATTATGGCATATGTGATCCAAGTTTCAAATCATTGAATTACTAGAAAGGTTCTTCTTATAGTGACAAAATTAAGTTTGTGTTTATTTTGTGAGGATGTTCTTAGAGGTGAATAGTTTGGCTCTACATATCTTTGTGTTGCAAGAATGAGAAGAATGAAGGTGTTGTCACTGATATCAACTAGTCAATTGGTTATCAACTAGTTGTTGTTGTCATTAATGTCATGATTGTAGGTTATTTGTTGTATATGTTGAGGATATTGAGAAAATTGTATCAAATAAATATTGTAGGTGTTTAGTGGTTGCTTTGGGTTTTTCTCCTATGTTTCTTTGGTTCATATATGTTGTTCATGATTGTTGGAAGTTGCTATATCTATATTTTTGGTCATTGATTCATTGTATAGTGTGATTTATATTCACTAGTTATGAACTATGGTTTTTTTTAGTTCTTGCCGAGGTCTAGGAGAAATGTTGTTGATACTAATTTCTCTTTATTAAAGTCTTATGACTTGTGATTCGAGAGTGGAGCTGCTATGATCATGATGAAGTCAATTTTGGTATCTATAAGGTTCCTACTTAATTGTTCTATGTGTTTTACACTAGTTTAGCTGACCTTATGTTGAACACTATCTTTGAAGTTAATGAAGCATATTGGATCTATTTGCGTCCTCATGAAGTGTGTGTTTGGGTCGCCCTCATTCTAATTCCACCTGAAGATTTTTTTGCATTGACCTATTTTGAATTTAATGCTAGATGGTCGACGTTGGATATGTTTTAAAAGTTGAAGATGGTATAAATATAGGATGAGTTAGTGGTGAAAAAGTAGAAGCAAGAAAATGAGATAAGTGCAAAGAAATAGAGAAAATAGATGTGATATTGATTCTAATTAGTGAGTGTGTGTGATGCGAGTGTGGTAGATCAGTGTGAAGCCTAAATGCTAAGTATCTAGATGTAGTGAGAAAAAATGTACTCTATCATTCATGCATTTCTGTAAGAGGTTGAGCAAATTGTGGTGGATTTCTTTATTGCATTGAGATTGTGTTCTCTCTGTAACATATTTCTTTTAGCTTATTTGTATCTCTATGGTAGTGAGACCTTTGATTTGTTAGCTCTATTGGACAGTGAGTCCTTGTTTTGGTAGTTAGCCTTGTTTCTCAGGCAGTGAAACTGTTGTAATTGGCTTTGATATTCTCTATAGTATGAGTTAATTGTCACTGTGGTTTTTCCCTTATTAGCTTTTTCATGTAAATCTGGTGTTTTTGTGTTTGTGTGATGGTTTTTAGTTTTTGTACTTGCACTTAATTTTTAATCATTTAAGAAGTGTTAAGGATTAGTTCCACTTAATAATTTAAAGGTTTAATTATGTGACAACTGATTCACCACCCCTCTAAGTTGTCCTATTCAAAAATTGATATCAAAGCTTGGTTCCTTGGTGAAGAGCTTAATCGCTTGAGGAAGGTATGACATGGCTAGAAAAATGACTTATGATTCTCAGAGGTTTGATGGAACTAATTATGATATCTAGAAAATATTGATGGAAGAATATTTGGATTATTGTGGATATCATGTGGAGAAAGCTTACAAGAATCCTTACACTCCTCCTACTAATGGCTCAAGTGCATCTGATGAGATCAAATAACACAAAGCGAATAATAAGGTGAAATATATTTTGAAGAACAATCTTGTACATTCAGAGTTGATTAAGGTTCAAAATCTGAAGACTGCTAAGGAATTCTGGGATGCTTTAGAAAGTGCACATGAAGGTGATGAAAGGTTCAAAGAGGAAACATTACAAAATTTGGAGACATAGTTTGAGCTTCTATATATGTCTAAAGATGAGAATGTTAAAGCTTATGTATAGAGATTAGATGAGATAGTAGCTAGAATGCAAGGACTTGGTGCTACTGTATATGAAAGCATGACTGTACAAAAGATTCTTAGAACTCTCCTTGTTGCTTATAACAAGAAGGTGTGTACTATTGAACAAAGTATAGATTATAAAGCTTACATTAAAGATATTTTGTTGGGATCTCTGACATCTTATGAGATGAGAAAGCCAAATATGAGGAATGGATGCAAATCAAAGACTACTTTTAAGGCTATAAAAGTTGAAGATCCAGATGAAGAAAATATTGATGAAATAAAGCTAACTTTATGAGAAGGATGAAAAAAGGCTCTAGAAAGTATGAAGGTAAGTTGCCCTTTTAATTATTTAGCTGTGGAGAAATAGGTCATTATGTTGCAAAGTGTCCAGAAAGAGCTGAGAGGAATAAACAAAGATATGAGAAAGAAAAGAAAGGAAGGAAGATCAACATAGCATATTATGTGAATGAGAATGCTAGTATATCTGATGATAATTCTTATTATGAGGATCCTGATGATAATGAATGCTTGTTCTTGGCTATAAAGGATGAACCTACTTTCACTAATTTCAAAAAACAAGTGAAGGAAAGCCCTCTAGAGAAGGAGAAAAATGAAGGTACTATTATCTCTACCCTCATGCTAAATAGGAAAATAATTATTGGGTTATTGATAGTGGTTGTTCACATTACATGACTAGTGATAAGAGTAAGTTTTTCAAACTTGAAAAATATGATGGAGGCTTAGTTATGTTTGGAGATGATACTACTGCTAAAACTTGTGCAATAGGTTCAGTAAGTTTTGATGGAAAGAATAATAATGATGATGTCCACTATGTTAAGGGTTTAAGGAATAATCTTTTGAGTGTTGGATAGATGTGTAGTAATGGATATGATATTTTGTTTAAGGATGAGAGATGTGAGATCTAGAAAAGATCCAAAACAATGATTGTTGTAGGAAAGGAATCTAAAGGAAATATCTATCAACTTAAGGGTTTTGATGGATGATGCTTTATGAATCAAATTAATGATAGTTGGTTGTGGCATCAAAGAATGTGTCATATAAATTTTGATAATTTGGTGAGGATTAGTACAGTTTAGGCCATGAGATATTTACCAAGGATTACACATCATTTTAATGCTATTTACAGGAATTATTAGTTTTAAAAGCAAGCTAGAATCCATTACAGATCAAAGGAACAATATACTATTGGACTACTAGATTTAATTCGTACATATCTTTATGGTCCTACAAGAGTGAGAAGTCTACAAGGTGAAAGGTAATTTATGATTTTGATTGATGATAATTCTAGATATACATGGGTTACATTTCTTATAAATAAATTAGATGAATTAGATAGATTGAAGACGTTCAAAGCTATGATTGAAAATGAAGTGAATTTGAGAGTAAAATGCTTAAGGTTTGACAAAGGTGGAGAATTCACCTCCCATGAGTTTTATATTTTTTGTAAAGTGCATGGAATAAAGAGATAGTTACCTACTCTAAGAACTCCTTAGCAAAATTGATATGTTGAAAGAAAAAACATAATGCTTTAAGAGGTTGCTAGATCAATGATTACTAAGGCTGGTTTACCAAAAGGATTTTAGTAGTCAAATCTACCAAATATGGTGTAAATATTGAAGAAAGCCTTATATGGGTTGAAGAAATCACTTAGAGCTTGGTATTCAAGGTTAGATAGGTATTTCATTCAACAAGGTCACAACAAAGGTATGACAGATACTGATCTATATTTTAAGATTGAAAATGAAAAAATATTGATTGTAGCTGTATATGTTGATGACACTATTTTTGGAGGAAATGAAAATATGTGTAAGATGTTTATGGAAGAGATTCATAAAGAATTTGAAATGTCTATGTATGGGGAGTTGAATTTATTTCTTGTGCTGAAATTTAATCAAACAAAGAAAGGAATTTTTATTTCACAATCTAAGTATGTGAAGGAGTGTTGAATATACCAAATACTGAGAAGGGGGTGAATCAATATTCTATTGGCAAAGTTAATTAATATCCATCCAATCACCAATCTACATCTAATAGAAAAAGTAAACCAAAACCTAAAAAATATCATGACACATTGACACCAAGATTTTACGTGGAAAACCCAAAATGGGAAAAACCATGGTGAGGATTAACTCACAATATATTATAACCAGTTATAAGATATTATAGGGCTCACTACCAGGACTCATTATCCTTAAGAAGGCTCACAACCTGAATATAAAATTTGGATTATTTCTAAAATACAAAAATGTGGCTCACTACCAAAAATGAATTGAAGAAGTGCACCTACAAAGTCCTGAAAATAGTTTTGGTTATGCTCTAAAGCAAATATCAAAATTTTTCTCTGACTGCCAGTGTATCAACACTATTAGAACTTCACACCAATATACTCATGATATTATTCATATATCACTAATGTCACTTCTCTTCATTTCATGACCATTATATATATGGATTCATATCTTCCTTTATCAATTGGGTTGTCCTAAATGAGGGAACAACCAAAATTCAAAAAAGGACATGTCTGAATATAGAATTCCTTTTAACACATAGAGAAAAACATGTTATCCAAGTATTAGGTCAGCCTAGACCTAAAGAGAAACACACAAAAGATAAACCTTATCAGTTGAGAGAGTACCAACCTTCTGTCACTTAGATTACTAAATTAGATTAAGCACACTTGCTGAAAAATCCTATTTATACCCATAATTGACATTCTTAACTAACATATCAAACACTCATAGAAATTCCCATTACTGGAAAGATTTCCATATCAAGATAGATCTATAGACTACTTGGTTAGTTACCAACCAATATTGTCATCAATGGAAATAGATCTGAAGGGCATCCTTTTTATTCTTCTAACAATCTCCCACTTTGTCATTGATGGAAACATGTGCCAAAAAGACTTTCTTCAAAAATAGAAAAAAATATTGCTCAACTCCCCCTAACATATGTATAGAACCAAACATATTTTATCTCCTCTTCTTCTCTCCCCATTTGAAATCAAGGAAAAAGGATGGGGAATCATTTCAAATTTAGGAACTAATGGCACCTTGTAGCTCTTTGAGAATCACTTCCCAAATAGGCTTTCCATCATCCCATACACCTTTTTCCCTAGAAAGTTTTTTATGTAGAGATCCTATTTCCACTGGGAATTCTTCTCCTCCTTCCAAATGAGATGGGGCAATGTTTATTTTATATAGTTTTTCTACCTCCATTAGTGCATGTGTTATAGTAACATATCTAGACATGACCAGATTTCCAAGCTAGGCATACTTCCTCACAGCCTCTTCCTTCTACCTTTGGAAGATGAAAACCTTATTTTGAATATCTATAATGGAAACCCACCTAAAATAGTTTCTATCACAAGAAATTTTATAATATTTGGAGATATTATCAAGTTGAGACTCAATTGAGTCCATTAGATCCCTGATACTCCAAGTGGTTTCTATCCATTTTATGTAGTAAAAAAATAGTAGTTGGGCCTCTTCATCACATTCTCTTACCTATTTCAAGGTATCCAAATATTTTCCACAAGCAATAGTGCACTTATCTTGTAGAAACAACAACCTTTTCTCTGGAAAATTCAACTCTATTTCTTTTTTGGTTTGTGCCTTAAGATTGGATGTTTACTCTTTAACAACATCAACAATAAGCCTCAAATTTTCAATTGGAGCTAAAGAGTTGTCTAAAGTAACATAGGGGGAAAACTCTTGTAGAGCTTTGATATCATCATTTATCAACTCATTGCATCTTTGATATGACTCTAAATCCTCCTATGTGATAGAGTAGATGAAAGTGTTACTTAGCTTCATTCTATCACTCAGTGTAATCTTTGTCAAGTCCACATAACCTTAGTGACATGGCACCTTGACTAGTTTAGGTTGAAGCTTAGGTTGGATTACAACCTATCTTAAAAGAATAACTTTAAGAGTACTTCTAGAAGACTCTCTATATTTCTTTGATGGTTCAAGGCCTTTGGGAATTTCACCTTCAGTTGGAATGGCTTCCTTATTTTTCCTCTTTCTTGTTTCTTTTTTCTTTTTCTTTTTATTTTCTTCTTTTTTTTCTTTTTCATCACCATATGACTTTCTATTTTCTTCCTTTATTTTATCCTCATCATCCTTGTCTTTATCATTTTCTTTGTCTTTCCTTCATTTTCATCTTTGTTTTTCTCTTCTCTATTCTCGGTGGATTCTTGATGTTCTTCTTTATTTTCACTGGATTGATCCTTAGGATGTTCATTAGACCTCTTACTAGTATTTTCTTCTATGTCCATCAAAGGGGAAGGGGTCTCTAAAGCACCAAGTGTCTCATTAATAGTTTCCAAGGCTATAATATCCATTACTTCAGCAATAGTCACATGCTCCTAACTTTGAGTAGTATGAGAGAGAGAACCGGTTCCTATCCCAAGGGTCCTTGCAAATTTCTTGATCACATCATGCGTTTATTGCCTTAATTTTTCAACATATTATTCTTCCTTATTCATTAACATATTGACTCTCTACTGGACTCTAAACACTATAGAGCAATATTTCAATAGATTTGCAACTTCTATTTTAGACTGAGTTGAACTAACAAATTTTACGACTTCTCTTCTCATTCTATCTTAAACATTTAAAGCTTCTTTCATTCTAAGTACTAATTCTTTCCACACATTTTCAGTAACCTTTGACTATATGGTATCCATATGTATGTTGCAGATAACTATGTACTGAGAAAAATCATTTATAATGGTTTCTTTTCCTTCATCATATAGGTCAACAATTGACATAAGGTCATTATCAATCAAGTGGTTTAGTAAAGCTTTGAGAACCAAAGGTGGATGATTTCTTATTGGAGGAGAACCAGACATGTTCTCCATAGGGAAAAATGGGCATTTGTCATTCTTCCTTGTATGTACATGAATTTAGTAAGAATCCTCTACTTCTTTTGACTCTTCATTTGTAGAGACAAAAATAATAGTTTTGACTCCTTCACCGAGGGTACTACTTCTTCAGTTTTTTTTCAACTGTTGCTCCCCTTCTATACCAAGTGCAATTTCATCCTCAATAGCATCACTCAAATTCCTTTTCTTGTGAGCTTTTCTTTCAATCTTCTTCTTCCTCCTAAAGCAACAGATGGTGCCACAATATGTTTCTCCTTCTTTTTAGATGCCTTGGTACGGGGACCGGTAGTGGCAGTAACATTATCAAATGCAAGGACACTTTGTTCTTTTCTCTTTCCTTTCACAATATTAGTTGTACTAGGTGCGATAGAGCTGGAAATAGGTCCTTGTGTACCACTAGAAGATAGCCTTCTTGATTTTCTAGGTTCGAAGGATTATTCAACAGCTTTGGATTTCCTTTTATCAAGAGCCTCCTTCAATTTTACTATATCTTCCTTAGTGTATGCTACGTCTTGGAAGAAAGCTTCAATTTTCTTTCTTTGTCTAGGTGTTGCAACTTGCAGGTGAATTTCATTATATTTCTCCTCTTATGTAGCAAGCCTAGGTAGAGAGGGATGTTTGGGAATAGCCAACAAAGATCTCAATGTACCTTTCTACCATTTTCTCTCCAATCTCATATCCCAGAGGTTCAATCCAACAAACTCTGGGTTCAATAGCCTCAATGATGCATTCATCAGTAGATACAAGAAATGTTATCTACTTTTCATTCTTTTTCACCAAACTCCTTGGAATCTTATCTATTTCATTCATTTCATTCTAAAAAAATGCAAAGAATGAAGTTAGGGCATTGTTCTATGCATTAAAATATCCTAGCCTACGTAGATAATCACTAATCTGATGAGCGACCAATCTAGAGTTATCCCATATTATGTTCTTTCTCCTAGGTAGCTCTCTTAGAAAATAGAATAGAAAGAAAACAACTAAAGTCCCAAACTTAAAGACATGTTTCTTCACCTTTGTCATACTTAGGTTTTCTAAAAGTTGCAATCTCAACAACTCACTGAGATAAAAATTCTTTCCATTCACCACCATTTCATAAGTTGTGTGAATAGCCATGGTTGATACTGAATTTTCTCTATTTGTGAAATAAACGTTTTTCCCAATCATAATGGCAACATACTTGATTGGAGGGTTTGTTATGGACTTCATGGTTAGGGATCTCCTATCAAAATTCACACTGGTTAACCTTCTAACTTCATCATTCTTCACTACTTTTAGAACTAAAATGGCACTAGTGTCACAAAGACCAGTAACAGCTTGAATTGCCTCTTTTTTTATGATCCTTGGTTCATTTAACCATACAAGATTGCCATGAATCCTACTAAGAGCCATCCTGAATTTTGTTTCCTAACTCTCACTTGAAAATTTTGGGAACCAATACTAGACACTCAACTTTATTAAAACTAGGTTTTCATATTCCACCTTGAGTAGTAGGTTATCGGTTAACTCATTATCCCACAAAATTTTCAGCTCTTAGTGATCAAATTCTTTTAGTTTTTCATGAATGTATGTTCTTGGATCTTCGATGGGTAGCACATGACTCGGAATGTGTGAGAATACACCCATTGGATCATTTTTAAAAACTTTCCATGGACAACTTTTGAACTTTGGTTGGGGCCTCTCAAAAATTTCCAAAATAGTAGGGGTGGCCATATTTCCCAAACAATCTTAAATAAACTTAACAAAGAGGTCCTTCAATTTTTAAAAACATGAAGTTCAGATAACAAATTATACCTTGCTTCTCGAGAACTAGGGTTTCAATGTATGGTACTCTAACTCACTTTCTTTCTTGCTTCAACTTGTACTACTCCCAATTTGTATAAATGTGTTTTTCCTTTACTTAGTCTCTTGATTTATTCTTTATGTTTCTTTCCCTAATTTTTCATTTATTGCTTTTCAACTTTAAAGATGCCAACTGCATTGTAAACCAAAAAAGACTCCACAATTCTTCTGCTTTACTTATTTTTTGCTAGAATTTTTGACATTGCCTTTAGAATGAAAATTCACATCACATATCCTTGTGTCATTGTATGACACCTCATATATCGAGGATTTGTTATAATTTTCTGTGACTACTGCCCCTAGAACCATTACTGGGTTCGGTTCTTAGAAGAGGTATCTACACCAGATGTAGATATAGGATTATTCAATTCATCTGTGTTCTCAAGTTCTTCCTTCTTTCTCAAAAGTTTTTTCATTTTCCTTAATTCTTTGGGATTTACCTTGTTCGCTGGCTTGTTCTTCTATTTTGGATTTGATTTCCTCCCAACTTTTCTCCTACAAAATTTTGAGATATGTCTTGGTTTGTTGCAAGAGGAGCATACAATATCCTTGATCAAGAGAGTTTGCACTCATCCTTAACGTGCACTAATTATATTTGTGTCCAAAGATATTGCATGTGTAACAATAGCCTTAAAAAGACTAAATTCTTCTATTGGTATTAAACATGTTCATCTGACTTCTACATTTAGTAGCTCTATGTCCAAAATTGTTGCAGACACAACATTGACTAGCAAAGAATCCAACATTCTAACTTATTATATTCTGGTTCATCCTACTTCTACATTTTGTTGCTCTATGACCAAATTTATTGCATGAGAAACAAAAACCATTAAAATATCGGTACCTTTGTGCATTAGGCTATCAAATAGGAACTCTTTTGGTATTGATCTTCTATTCTTTCTTTAATAAGCATTGCTTTGAGGTTTCCTTTGATTTTCCACTTTGTTGAGAATCGATTTAGTCTTTGAGCATTGTCCTTCTTCAAGTCCTAGACCACTTTTGTCCTTAGCAAGTTTCTGAGATGAAATCAATTCATCAAGCATTATAGAGTTTGTCTTGAACGTTTCTTCATGTGATTTTTCTTTTTCCAGATCAACTCTTAGGGTTACCACTTCTTGTTCAAGCTTTGTACAATCAATTACTTTATTCTATTTTTCAACTTTCTAACATTCCTCAATTCACTTCTTTTCTTTTATTTCTACTTTCAGTTTGGTAATGACCTCACTATCCTTCTTCAACTGATCACTGACTTCTCTATGTCTATCCTAGAATTTTTTAATCTATTCTCTCAATTTCCTAATGCAATCATTTGCTTCCTTCAAATTTCCTTTCAGAGTTTCCTTCTCATCCTTGTGTTTATTCAATTTCTCAAGACAAACATTGATCTCTTTAAATTCAAAATTTTCTTCCAAAGGAATAGAATAGTATTTTTTAGCCATGTGTTCAAATTCCAGGACCTTCCTCAATTTGTTAGGCTTCTTCTGAGGAACCAAGCTCTGATACCAATTGTTTAATATACCAAATACTGAGAGGGGGGCTGAATCAGTATTCTACTAGCCAAGTTAATTATTATCCATCCAATTACCAGTCTAAAACTAATAGCAATAGTAAACCAAAACATAAAAAAGATCATGACACATTGACACCAGGATTTTTACATGGAAAACCCAAAATGGGAAAAAGAATGGTGAGGATTAACTCACAATATATTATAACTGGTTATAAGATATTACAATGCTCACTACCAGAACTCACTATCCTTAAGATGGCTCATGGACTGAATAGAAAATATGGATTATTTCCAAAATACAAAATATGTGGCTCACTGCCAAAAATGAACTCAATAAGTGCACCTACAAAGTGTTGAAAACAGTTCCATTTATTCTCTGAAACAAATATCAAACTTCTGCTTTGACTATCGGTGTATCAACACTATTAGAACTTCACACCAATATACTCGTTGTATTATTCATATATGACTGATGTCACTTCTCTTCAACACTTGACCATTATATATACAAAGTCATAACTTCCTTTATCAATTAGGTTGATCTAAATGAGGGAACACCCAAAATTCAAAAAAGGACATGCCGGCTTAATACAAAATTCCTTTTGACACATAGAGAAAAAACATGTTATCCAAGTATTAGGTCAACCTAGACCTAAAGAGAAACACAAAAAATATAAACCTTGTTGGCTAAGAGAGTACCAGCCATCTGTCACTTAGATGACTAAACAAGATTAAGCACACTCACTGAAAAAACCTATTTATACCTATAACTAAAATTCCTAAGTAACATATCAAAGACTCATAGAAATTCTCGTTACTACAAAGATTTTTGGATCAAGATAGATGCATAGTTACTAAGTTAGTTGCCAACCAATGTTGTCATCAATGACAAAAGATCTAGAGGGCATCTTCTTCATTCTTCTATAAAAGAGATGTTGAAGATGTTTGGGATGGATGGTTCCAAACCAGTATGTACTCCTATGGTGATTATTTACCTAAGGCTGATTAGAGAAAGTATATATCTACGATTGGTGGAATATTGTATTTGACTACTGCTAGACCAAATGTTATGCATGTTGTTTGTCTTGTGGCTAGATTTCAAGAAAATCCTAAGGAAACACATTTTTCTACTATTAAAAGAATATTCAGATACTTGAATGGCACTCTAGATTATGACTTATGGTATCCTAGGGATACTGACTTTACACTAAGTGCTTATATAGATGCATGTTGGGATAGATGTGTAGATGAAAAAAGAGTACAAGTGGTGGTGCATTCTTTCTTGGTTGCAGATTAGTGGCATGGTTGAGTAAAATGAAAGATTCAGTTTCCTTGTCTACTTCTGAAGTGATCTAGAGCAAGGTGGAGGTATTCAACACAATAACAGTTAAACAATTTTTACAACTTTGAAACCCTAACTTGGTCCTTTTCTCCCAAAACCTTCAATTCTCCTTATAGTACTTGGAACAAGGATTTTCCCTCAAAACTTTCACAAAAGACACCAAACCTAAAATTGGGTCAGCATTATAGATACCTTTTAATCCCCTTAGAAACATATCAAGTTTGCAGGTATGTTTTCTTTGTAACAACACCCTCTAATTTAGATTGCTATGATGCAACTAGGCCTAATTAGACTAGTTTCACAAAGCGACAACAAAGATTTCAATCTCCAAACTATGAACCATCACTCCACAACCTTAAACATGTCACATGGGGTCTAAATATGTAGATTCTATCCACTAGAACATTCACCAACTTGCCTTTTAACAAAACCCTACACCTACCTAATCACTTAAGCCTAATACATAGAGATACCAGGCTAAGGCAACATCAATCTTGCCCCAAACTCCATCCCCTACTCCTAAAAAGACCCTCAACATCAAAATAACCCTATCTACCTCTATTCCACTAGCTTTTGTAATTTTTGACTTGTGGAATGGGCTCTAATTCATCTTTTCTTCAATCAAACCCTCAAAACAAGGGTTTCCAGATAGTTTTTAGTAAATTGCTTCTAACCCACTTCAAACTCAATGCAAAAAAATGAAATCAAAACCAAAAGGTAGTTAATTCATCCCTTCATTGGTTCCAACACAATTTAGATTAGTTGTAGGTCGTTCAAGGCCATACCAACTACTATAGCAGCAAAAACACAAAGAAAAATGTAGAAAACACAGTATTTCTTATCGCTTAATCACCAAAATATCTCCAAAATATTTCCTCAAAACATACCAAGGAATTTTTAAACATTTCCAACCATATTCAAGTGGTTCCAAACTATCTTTTGAATATTTGACCCTTCAAATTCCCATATACACCAAAAATGTAAAGTTGCTCATGCAAGTTTTGCAACATTTGTAAAACTTGACATCATGACTCAAAACTGACCCCATATGACTTGAAACATTACACATGGTCTAAATAGACCTTATTACAAAAAAAATTGACTCAACATCAATAAAAGACTCACATTTGACCCTTATTTGCTAGAAAAACCCAAGTTCCCCTGCACCATACTCCTGGGGAGAACAAAATATTAAGTTCCACTTGAGATCGGATCTTGAATTGTGGTACCATGCTTCTTGATGTATTCCTTTATCATCTAGGTGGCATCCTCCATAGGAAGGCCTTACCACTTCACTAGGTAATAATTGTACACCTTGTGCCTTATTCTTTTAGATTCTTTGGTATCCAAGATGCACTCTAGATTCAATGGTTGACTTGGTGGAAAATCCTTGATGCAATCTTCATCTAGAACCTCTGATGTCCCTACATCTATACCTGCAATCACAACCCCTTTAAAAGGGTATAGCTTAGAAACATTAAAATTTGGAGAGATAGCAACTCCAAGAGTGAGTTCTATCTCATAGGAATTTGCTCCAAATTTGTGGACTAGCCTACATGGACCACTCTTCTTCATATATCGCTTTGAATACTTTCCTTTAGGTATCCTTTCCTTCCTCCAATGAGCTAATACCAAGTCCCCCACTTTTAAATTAACCTCTCTCCTTTTCAACTCTACATGTTGTTTATATTTTTCAACACTTTTTTGAAGGTTCTCTTTAACTTGCTAATGTATGTCTTTCATGGCCACTGCAAACTCTTCTCCTTCAACACTCCTCTCCATACCACTTAAATATCTGAGCTCAAACACTCCACTAGGCTACAATCCATACAGAATCTCAAATGGGATTTTACCAACACTCCTATTCATAGAATCATTATATGAAAACTCGGCTTGGGGTAGGATTATATCCCATTGTGTTGAGTTTCCTTTTTAAAACATCTTAGGAGGTTTACAAGGCTTCTATTGAAAAATTCAGTCTTCCAATCTATTTGGGGATGATAGGTAAAGCTAAAGTTCAAGTTTGTTCCCAAATTCTTCCAAAGGGTTCTCCAAAAGTGACCCACAAACTTACTATCCCTATTAGAAATAATTGTCAATGGTAATCCATGAATCCTGACCACCTCCTTGAAAAAAAACTCTATAATGTATGAGGCATCATTTGTGCATTTACATGGTATAAAATGTGTCATTTTGCTTAACTGGTCTACTATAGCAAACACATTATCAAAGCCTCTTTTAGTTTTTGGAAACCCCAACACAAAATCCATGCTAATGGATTCCCATGGCCTATTTGGGATTGGAAATGGTTGATAAAGAACTATATGTGTACTACAACCCTTGCCCCTTTGACAAACAACACAATTTTCAACAAATTTTCTGATATCACTTTGCATCTTTGGGCAATAATAATGCCTTCTTACCTATTCCAAGGTTTTTTCCACACCAAAGTGACCCCCTAAGTTGCCACAATGCTTTTCCTTAATCATATTAGTCCTCATAGAGTGTTTGAGAATACAAAGTTGAGCACCCTTAAACAATAAACCCTCTTGAAGTAGAAAATTAGAATAATCTTCATGAAAAGTGCCACTAAATTGACTATAAGTAGCATATATTTCTTTGAAATCATCATCCTTAGCATACATACCTTTCAAAGCATCAATTCCAACACTTTGCAACTGAACCTCTTGAAGCAACAATGTCCTTCTACCCAAGGCATTTGCCACCTTGTTTGACTGCCCTTTTTTGTGTTTGATGGTAAAAGTAAAGCTTTGTAGGTACTCCACCCACTTCACATGTCTATGGTTGAGTTTGTCTTGGTTGTTTAAGAACTGCAAAGCATGATTATCACTAAAAACAATAAATTATTTTGGAAGGAGATAGTGTTTCAACTTCTTCAATGATTGTACCATGGCATACAACTCCAAGTCATAAGAGGAATAATTTTTCTTTGCCTCATTGAGCTTCTCACTAAAAAACTCAGTAGTTCTACCATTTTGTCTCAACACTACCCCAATTGCATACCCACTTGCATCACATTATATGGTGAAAGCCTTGTTAAAGTCTGGCAATGCTAGGATAGGTTGTTGCACTACCCTTTGTTTCAAATATTGAAATTTTTTTTCTACCTCATAAGACCATACAAAATTATTTCCATTATCCCCTTTTATTGTGTCAATCATTAGAGAGAAAATATGACTAAAATTCTTCACAAATTTTCTATAAAAGCTAGCTAATCCGTGGAAAATTCTTACCTTTCTTACTTATGTAGGAGTAGGCCAACTGATAATTGCTTCCACCTTGTTGGGATCCATCTTCAAAGAAAATTTTGAGATCACAAAGCCAAGATAAACCAACTCTTCCTTCATGAATTCACACTTCTTCAAATTTATCATCAACTTTTCACCATTCAACTTTTTCAAAACTAAGTCTAGATGTTGCAAGTGTTCCTCTTTAGTCTTACTAAAGATAAGAATATCATCCAAGTAGACAACCACAAACTTACCTATGAAAGGTTTTAGGACTTCATTCATTAATCTCATAAAAGTCCTTGGTGCATTTGAAATCCCGAATGGCATGACAAGCCATTCATACAACCCCTCATTTGTTTTGAAAGCATTTTTCCACTCATCCCCCTCTCTAATTTTGATTTCATGGTAGCCACTTTTAAGTCAATCTTAGAAAAGTAACAAGCCCCTCCTAAACAATCTATCAAGTCTTCCATTCTTAGTATGAGAAACCTATACCTTATATTAGTCTTGTTAATTTCCCTTGAGTTGGTGCACATTCTCCAATCTCCCCCTTTCTTTGGTGCCAAAATGGTGGGAACATACCAGGTACCCTACACCATGAAGCTGAGTATATTTCTATTGCATCTTGTTGTACACAAGTTCTATGGATGAAAAAGACATTGAAAGATATCACAATGGTGTATGATGATCCTATTTCTATCTTTTGTGTTAATACAAGTGCAATTAAAATTTCAAAGAATCTAGTGATGCACTTGAGGACAAATCATATATCTATCAGGTATCATTTCTTGAGAGAGAAGGTTGTGGAGAATTAAGTACAACTTGAGTATGTTTCGATGAAGGATTAGATTGTTGATATATTTACAAAGGATCTTCCTAAAGATACTTTTGAGTATCTCCGAGAGAATTTAGGGTTAATTTCCCCTCCTTTCTTGAACTAGATGCATATATATGGACATGCATCAGTCTAGTGGATCTATGGATCTATCTTTCTTTTGGATTGATGTTTTGGTGGCTACCTTTCAAGTGGAGTAGGTAGTGTCAGGTGTTGTCATTATGATTATTCTATTTTTAATATCAAAGGGGAAATCAATGTAAAATATATTTTTCCTTTTCCATTGATGTCAAAGGGGGAGAGCAAGAATGTGAAAAGAGATTATCTAATAAGGGGGAGAAATAGAAAGAAAATATTGAGAATTGTATTCAAAGCTAGTATGTTGTATTTGATGGTTTTTCACATTATGTGTTTCCATCAATGAAAAGGGGGAGATTGTTGCAAGAATGAGAAGAATGAAGGTGTTGTCATTGATGTCAACTGGTCAATTGGTTATCAACTAGTTCTTGTTGTCATTGATGTCATGGTTATAGGTTATTGGTTGTGTATGTCGAGGATATTGAGAAAATTATATTGAAGAAAGATTGCAAGTGTGTAGTGGTTGCTCTAGGTTTTTCTCCTATGTTTCTATGGTTCAGATATGTTGATCATGATTTTTTGAAGTTGATATATCAAAATTTTTCATTGTTGATTCATTATATAGTGCGAGTTGTGTTCACCAATTGTGAATTGTGGTTTTTTGTAGTTCTAGCTAAGGTCCGGGGGAAATGTTGTTGGTCTAGATTTCTCTTTGTAGAAGTCTTATGACTTGTGGTTTTAGAATTGATTTTCTATGATCGTGATGAAATTGATTTTTATATCTAGAAGGTTCATGCTTAATTGTTCTAAGTGTTTTACATTGGTTTGGTTGACCTTGTGTTGAACAATATCTTCAGAGTTAATGAAGCGTGTTGGATATATTTGGGTCCTCATGAAGCATGTTCGGTCACCCTCATTCTAATTCCACCCTAGGATGTTTTGGAACTGACCTAATTTGAATTTAATCATGGATGGATTACTTTGGATATGTTTTCAAAGTTGAAGATGGTATAAATACAAGATGAGTTAGTGGTGAAAAAGTAGAAGAAAGAAAAAGAGATAAGTGCAAAGAAATAGAGTAGATAAATGTGAGATTGATGCTAATCAGGGAGTGTGTGTGATGTGAGTGTAGTAGATTAGTACAAAGCCTAAATGTTGAGTTTCTAGATGCATTGAGTAGAAGGTGTACTCTATCATTCATGCATGTCTATGAGTAGTTGAGAAAATTATGGTTATTTCTCTATTGCATTGAGATTGTATTCTCTCTGTAACGTATCTCTTCTATCTTCTTTGTATCTCTATGGCAGTGATCCCTCTAGGTTGTTAGCCCTACTGCATAGTGAGTCCTTGTTTTTGAAATGAGCCTTGTTTCTCGAGAATTGAGCCTCTTGTAATCAATTTTGATATTCTCTATAGTGTGAGTTAATCATGATCATGGTTTTTCCCTTATTGGGTTTTCCACATAAATCTAGAGTTGTGTTTGTGTGAGGCTTTTAGTTTTTTCACTTGCACTTAATGTTTAATCATTTAAGTAGTGTTAAGGATTAGTTCCGGTGAATAATTTAAAGGTTCAATTCTATTACAATTGATTCACCCCCCTCTCAGTTTTCCTATTCAATAATCTAAATTTTAAAATATGGTTGTGTATATAATAAGTTAAGTTTATGGAGATATGAAGGTGTTATATCCAAAGTTTCATCTCAATAATTCCTCTCTAGAGAAAGTTGTCAATGACAAAGTATAGGAATGTGTTTTTCAGTGATTGGCTTTAATGTCTGTCTACTTGTGCCAACTAAAGGCTATAATTTTTAGTTGTATGAGTTTGTGTACACACTCCACATGTCTCATAGCATCTAAGGGTTCAAGTGCATGAAGATCATTCTTTTTTCCAAAACCGCACAGATGTTTCAAGTCATTTTTTTAAGTTATCCTCTTGTTGAGGCCAACTAAGGCATGTTGTTGATGTGCACCACAAGTTCAAGTGTGTGTTGATCCTAAGATGTGTTTAAAGGTTTTATATGGGTCATTTGAACTCATCTAAAAGAGATGCAAGTAATTCTTTATTATTCATGTGTACCACCAATGATGTCAGTGTCAACATGCTACAAGTTACATGTTTTATTGCTTATGGCCAACCTATTTTGAATTTGTGAAGCGTGTAGATGTTTCCTATTGAAGGTCAAGAGTGTGAAGATAGTTTGGAACTAGGTTAAGTGTGTTTTGGAATCCAAAATGCATATTCCTCTTCTTGGTGTTGTGTGTATTATTTTGATTCTTTCCCTCTACATGTTTCATGTTGATTGTTTTATCCTTGGTGAGCTTGGAGATGTAATATTTTTGTTGTTAAATGGTGACATGTAATGTAGTCAATGTAATATCATGTATACATTGTTGACCTATTCTATCTAGGATGAATTGGGTGTGTGATGCATTATGAGAATTGTGTAAGTGTGTCAAGTCCCTTTTCCAAAAAATAGAACTTACTAAAAATAGTAAGTTTCCATTATCCAAAAATAGCAAGTCGGAAGTATCAGGACAACATTGGAATATAATATTATTTAATACTTATATTATCTTGGTGCAATTTTTATCTAAAGGAAAAATAAATATTAATTATTTAGTGGTTCCAACATAGGTGGGTCATGAGTTTTGGAAAAAAACACTTTAACTTCACGAAAGTGCCATAAAAAATGCATTTTGAGTTGTCAAAAGATGCCTTATAAGTGGTATAATATGAAAGGCTGATTTTTAGAGGTGTTATAATAAATTTTATGACTTTTGTAAGTACCTAATATTGGGGAGGAATATTTGGACGATAATCCAATGTTTGGTAGAAGCTTCATGAAGAAGGCAACAAATATAAAATACAATTTCTTGCTTTTTGGATTCATTCTATGCATATTTTCTCTCATAGTTTGTGAATCTTCTTCAAAGGCTGATAAACTAATGAAAGAAAGATGTCTAAGGCTGATAAATAAAGGATCTTGAGGCTTGAAGACAATAGTTTTGAAGGTCTCTAGGGCAGATTTCACTCAAAGATTGCAGTTGTGCTTCAAAAGCTTAGTTGTTGCATTGTTGCAGGTTCTTTGTTGGGGTTTCTAGTGAGTTTTGATCCATAGTTTTGTAAGTTGTATTGTTGGTGTTGTAGAAACATATTAATGGATTTATTTTTCTATATAAATTAGACCCATATCATATATATTTCAGTTATATTCTTATTTTAAAATGTTGGAGAGTCTTTGTGCAAATCTATTGGGGTTTTAGGTGTATTTTTTAGCGCCAAAGTGGTGGCAATTGTGCATATTATAAAGGAAAAAATTTAGACAATCCAAAATGAATTTTTATAGGCTATTATGCTGCAAATTTATTTTGTATAACTCTCATATTTATTTCTGCAATAAAATTCTAAGTGTGGTTGGCTTCATTGGTGCAATTTTTAGTGCACTTGATTTCACAATTTTTACCTATTGCACATAAAATCTTAGAAATTGATAAAGCATTGAAAAAAATAGATTTAATATTTTTATTGGGGATATTATAGTGGTATCAGAGCCATGATCTTTCTAACCTAAGGTTTTGATAATATTTTTCAAAATAAAGAGGATTTAAAAGATGGTTGATCATATGGAAGATTTGTCTAGGGATCTTGCATCCATTAGAGAAACATATCTTAATCAAGATGAATGATTTAGAAATTGTGTCCCATATAATGATTATATCACTTAGATGTAAAACATGATGTCCATGAATATTCATAAACAATATCAAATTTAGGTGGAAGAGATCTTAGGAGAAAATTCATGAAACCTTCAGCTTCCACTTTTGATGGATCAGATCAACTCTCAGTCAAAACTTGGTTATTTGAGATGCATGATTGTTACTATTCTATATTAATGGAGGGAAAAGTTGTCATTCAGTATGTTATCTTGCACCTTGAAGGAGTTTCTCATGATTGGTGGTACCAAGGTATGAACATCCAAGATCACATTCAAGTAAATTCATTTGATGAATTTTATCGAAAGTTGATTGATAGATTTGAAAAAAAGGATGAAGAGGAGTAGGTAGTTGTAGAGGAATACATAGTGAGAGAGTCTAATGCAGTGACTATTTTGAAGCATGATGAATATGCAACCTGCAAGTTTCAGGATGATTCTTTAGAAATATGTGCAATAATGGAGGATAAGGTTGTGCATGAAGAACACAAAAAATTGATAGCCTTGAATCCCATCTTGGATTGATCCAATGATGATTCCAAGATTAATGTCTACTTTGATGTTTCTAGTAGAGTAGATAATGATGAAGAGATATTTGATACACTTTCAGATTATGGACATATAGGAGATAAAGATAAATATATTGATGAAGATTTCATTCCTAGGAGGATGGATAATGACTCCCTCAAAAGGGTAATCACACATGAGAAGGACATTAAAAATCTACACATTGGTTGCAAAAACCAACCTTCTTTTACTTGGGATCTAGGTGTGACAGCATCTAAGTATAATATAGTACTACCTTAGGATGAATTTATCTTTCATTCCAATGTTGTTTCAGATTCATCCTTAGAGACATGCATGGAGGATGCCATTAAGGAAGTTAATTCTAGAAGGTATGATATTGATCATCAATCTGATTTATTATTTCTTGGTGCTGATTTTGAGAAAAAAGGTATAGAAGTTTTGATTATGAGAAAATACACAATAGCATTAATGATTTGGATCCTCAAACCCATGCTACACTTTTTCATCTAGAGGTAAAAGTGGAATTTATGAGATGTGGGAAAACCATGGTGATGATAGGTATGAATAAGATTCTTATTTGTGCATGCAATATAATGATATTACTTTAAGCTCGCAAAAAATTACAATTCATGAGGAGAGTTTTAAGAATGAATTCTTGGTGTCTATTAAAAATATAGTGAAAGTTTTATCTAGAATAGATAGTATGCAAAGGCATGTAGAAAGAATAATTCAAATTACACCAAGAGGCCAAAATAATATTTCTATTTCTTTTTATGATTTAAAAACAATGAAGAGCACCATGGAAGATATTATAATAGCCTATTTCTAAATGAGGCATGATAGAGGTACAACTAACAAGTTTGTAAATAAGACCATGTGCATGAAAAATAAATTAAGGGAAGAGGTTAGTGAGCTCACCTGTGAGTTTAATTCCATGAATATTGCTCTAGAAAGTGTCCAAGAGGCATATCTTAAATATAATGATCAGCTCTATGAAGCTCCTCAATTTAGGAAGAAGGTGAGCAAAGGAGGGGCCAAGGAGGATGAATAGGTAATGGAGGATCTAGATTGCATCTAGAAGTATAATTTGGCACATTTAGATAGTAGAAGTTTGGAACAGTAGGAGGATACAGATAATTTTCAGATTTTTTATAATCCTATATTTATGATGGAAACTAACTTGACCCATGATAATCCTTTATTTGAGTTGGAACTAGCAGATTGCAGTGATGAGATTGGAGTTGATTGCAAGACTTGGGACCTTGATGTAGTTTCTTTCTATGAGATGTTGTCTCAAGATGGGAGAAAATGATCAATATTTAGTGTTAGTACTTCTTCCCACATTCCAATTAATTTATGCATGTATCTAGATAACAATTTGTAGA
This sequence comes from Sequoiadendron giganteum, assembly GCA_007115665.2. Classification (NCBI taxonomy): domain Eukaryota; kingdom Viridiplantae; phylum Streptophyta; class Pinopsida; order Cupressales; family Cupressaceae; genus Sequoiadendron; species Sequoiadendron giganteum. The sequence continues at coordinate 85,568,784 of CM021105.1, forward strand.
TGAGTTGGATGAACTTTTCAGCCTTGCAGCAGAATAGTTCTTAGGTAAGGTTGGTTGGTAGAGATATTTTGACTATAGGGGATGGTCTTGTTGTTACTACCATATATGAATCTCCTATCTTTTAAGTTGAATTTTAGTTTAGTGTTTTCTTCCCTCACATCATTTGGATTTTTATGGAGATATCATTTCATGAAAATATTTGTGTTGATCATCAAGATAAGTTTAGATAGTTTTTTGTAAGTATTTTTCTAGACCCAATTCATTCTTTCATTGGTTCCACCTTGGTGAGAGATGGTCACTATAACTACTTTGTGGAGTTGACCTGCATTATTAAATTTCATAGTTAAATGTTTCCTTTGGCTGGTTGTTTGGGTGTGCTTGGGGCCTTCATTTGGACACTTGGAGTTTAAGTGTTGATGTCATGATTTATGATGGCGACAAAAAAAGCATTTCTTGGTTAGTGAATTTTAGAGACAAAGATATGTGTTATGACATTAATTTTAGCCCTCTTAATAATCTCAGTTGTGAGTTGGATGGTGTCTTCCTTTTGTTATTTTGAGAGAGAAGATTTTAGTTTGAGTATGGTGGATCATTAGTGGCACATTATCATCATGGTGCTCAAGAGAAATGTTGGCGACTAGGGGAGTATTGTCATCATTTTCCTTTGGTATGTCTCCTTTTTTGGTTCTCTATAGTTATGGTTCTCTCTTTTTGGGTGAGTTATTAATTTCAAATAGTAGAACCCCTATAGGAGGTGACATTTTCTAACAAATTCAAGAGGATTTGGGATCACTTAGAGGAAACGCACATCTTGTGCAGTTAGTGTGTGTTATCTATAGGTTTCTTATGAAGTTGTGTGAAGTTTTGTGGGTCTTGTGTATTCGAGAATTTGTTGCTTGTGTAGAACATTTCCAATTTATTGTGATTCATTTCATATTGTTAATTTTCCAATTCAAATAAGTTCCTGAAGTCATAGTTGTATCTTTTCAATTTAGAGTAGAACAATGTTGGCCAAATTGTGTGATTTAGGGATTCTATAAGTATTTTATGGAATTTATATGTATTGGAAATTAAAACATTTTTTTTTCTTGGATGTATCTAAAATGTATGGTATTCCTTGGAAAAATATTTAGATTGATGAGTCACAAAAGTGAAGTGATAAATTTATGCTTACACATAGTCTCAGGAAGAAGAACAACTTCAACACAAATGGGTTATTTCTTGTGAATTTAGACTTTAAAGAATTGTGCTATGTATGTTGTTGTTTTATGAATCTATTCTCCACTCTTGTATAGCACTTTTTCTGCCTTAAATCAGCCCATGAAGTTGAAAGTAATATCTCCCAAGTTGAGGTAAAGTATGGGCTTTTTTCTACACATTCTTGCACTAAATATTTCATTATTGTGGAGGTAAGAGAAATGTTTATTTCCCAATTTCATTTTTTCTATATTGGTGAGTACATTCAATCATATATCAGACCTACAAGCAACAAAAATCAGATTTGTATCATTGGGAGAAGGTTCAAAAGTTATAGGATTGATTAATCATGTGGTAGTGCATTTGGCAAGCTTACTAAACCTTTGTGGGAAGATGAGTTTCAATTGGAGTATGAGAATGAATGCATCATTTTCTTACACATACAAGAGATTATATTGTATCTATTTTTTTGTTAGATTCATAGCTTTGAAACAAAGGAATTTAAGTCCCCATTTTTGCACAATACACTTTCGCAGAGATTGCAACTCTTCATAGGTAAAGAATCGAGACTTAATATTCATTTTGACATGTTTTATGTTTGCGGAAAAAGGATTCTGGAGCATTATGGTTGTAATTGCTTGAGAGAAAGAAATTTTTGGAAGGGAGGACTTGTCATGTCCCTTTTCACAAAAATAGAGCTTACTAAAAATAGTAAGTTTCCATTATCCAAAAATAGTAAGTCGGAGGTTTCAAGACAACATTGGAATATAATTTTATTTTAATACTTATATTGTCTTGGTGGAATTTTATTTAAAGGATAAATAAGTATTAATTATTTAGTGGTTCCAACACAGGTGGGTTGTGAGTTTTGGAAAAAATTACTTTAACTTCATGAAAGTGCCTTAAAAAATGCATTTTGAGTTGTCAAAAGATGCCTTATAAGTGGTATAATATGAAAGGCTGATTTTACAAGTGTTATAATGCATTTTATGAATTTTGTAAGTACCTAAAATTGGGGAGGAATATTTGGACGTGAATCTATTTTTTGGTAGAAGCTTCATGAAGAAGGCAACATGTTGCAAGTATGGATGTGTTTGGTGGTGTTGTCATTAATGTTGTCATTGATGTCAACACTTTACAAGTTGAGTAAATTATGTATTTGCCAAGTGCTTTTGAGAAAAAATTGAGAATTAATGAAAGTTGTGTTGAAGTATGGTCTGAGAGTGCTCCAATATTGTGGTCTGCATTTTCTCTGTGTTGATCCAATCTCTATGCAGATTTGTAGGTGTGTTCATAAGATTAAATGGACTATGTATTCTAAGTTTCAGCTTTTGGTGGGTGATCCCGCAATACTGGTTTACAATTTTTGGGCAAATTGGACACCAAACTAATTTTTTAATCTAAATGTTCACTTTCGGGCTCCTATAGTCGCTAAATCATGAGAAATTTGAAGATGATGAAAACTAGTGATTTGTGACGTTTTGTCTATAGATTCTAAATATATATTTTTCAATTTTTTTGGAATCAGATTGCACTTATTTTTCCATATCCTTCAAAAATTAGTTTAAAAAAAAAACAACATTTTTAAGGAGCGATGCTCACTGTATATAACACAATTTTTTTTGTATGAAGGATAAAATTCTATTTTTTTCGAATTTAGATTTGTAACTATAATATCTAGCACTTTCATTTGGTTTTATAGTGTTTTATTGAATATTTTTTCCTTAATCATGTTTCAAAGTCAAACCAATTATAATTCAAACATAGGCGGACTGTATACAACATAACTTGTTTTGTAAGTATAGAAATTCAATTTTAATTTTTACTGGATCAATGACATCAATACCTAGCCGAAACATATTTTTTAGAATTTTATTTTCATAATCTTCTATTTTTCCACATGTACAAAATAGAGAGCTTGATTTTCGGTGAAAAACCTATGTTTAATCAAACTAAAAAAACAAATACATAATAAAACCATAACATATTAGAATTATATTCGTTGGATAGCTCATTTTGAGAACTACCATCATCTAGTTGGGTCTATGAAGTCTCCTCAATTTTCATCCTCAACCCGAGCTTCGAAGGGAAAAATTCTAGAGTTTTTTGGTACCAAGAGGGGAGAATGGGGAAAAAGGGGAGTTCGCTCAAACCAAGGTTCATTCAAACCCTAGTTCATTCAAACCCACTTTCCACAAGCATTTTACTTGCTTATTTTTTTGAGAAATGTGAGACCCAACATTAAATGGGTTCGCTTGAAGGGGGGTTCTATCGAACCCCATTTGGGTTCGCTCAAACTAGAATTTCGTTCAAACCCCCAAAAACCAATATTTTTTGGATGGGATCATTTTTTGTAACTTTTCCTTCCTCACTCGAATTGTAAACCACTTTTGTGGGTTCACCCTGGTGTGATGGAGAGTAAAAGTTATGTTCACCAGTGTGTGAACTAGTTTGTCAAAGTTATCTAGTTGTTGACTAGGAGAAATGTTTCAGCTCTGTAGTCCTCTGGTGTTTGGTTTCAAATCTTGCAGAAATGGGAGACTAGTCTTTCTGATGGTTTCTATGTTTTGACAAAATTTCTTATATTTTGGTTCTCCAAAAGACCTGCTCCAAAGCTCCTGTGTTTTTGTTGATTGTCCCAGTTGGACTGGTCAAGTGTTCTCTGTGAATGAAGTTATTTGAAGGTGTTGAAGATGTATCTGAGTTGTTCTAAAAGATGGTAAAATGACTAGTGAAGCATGTTGAGCAATCCACATGCGATTACCTTTCTAGTGATGCATGTACTTCAAAGATCATCGGTGTTTTAATTATGTTTGGTTGACCTGGTGTTTACACATTACATTATGCTTTTGCATCAATTTAATAAAGTATGTGCATGATCCAAGATGTTTTTTGGGTCCTAAAATAAATATTTATTTGGTCCCATCACATTCTTATCCACCGTGGGAATGTTGATTAGCTGACCTAGTTTGAATTTGTAATTTGAATTTGAATAGACAACCTTGGTGAATGTTTATAAGGTTGAAGATGGTATAAAAGCAAGTTGAGTTGTGGAAAATTTCATATTCATCCATCATCTGATTCGAGCAAGAGAAGAGTGTGGAAGAGAAAATTTTGGCAACAAAACTTCATTATATTCATAATCTTCTGATCAAGTTGTGAAGTGTAACTCCTAATGGTGGAAGTTTATCTATTTATGTGTATTTTTCTATAGGTAGTGAGCCTCTCTTTCTGGATAGTGAGTCCTAAGGCAATGAGCCCTTAATATGGGTAGTGAGCCCTCTCATAGTGAGCTTGTGTATCCGGTATTGCATTACTACTATATTGTGAGTTAATCCACACTGTGGTTTTTCCCTTAGTAGGATTTTCCACAAAAAATTGGTGTCTTTGGTGTTGTGTTTCTATTATTTGCATTTCATGTTCATACTTAATAACAAACTAAAGTTAAAGTGGAATTGATTAAGTTAAGGAGTAAATAATTCGATACAACTGATTCACCCCCCCTCTTAGTTGTCTTTTGCATTTCAAAAATTGGTATCAGATCTCTAGTTCCTTGGTGAAAAGCTTGATCGCTTGAGGTAGATTAGATGGCGCACAAGTTGCAACTTCCTATGTTTGATAGAGCTGATTATAGTGACTAGAAATAACATATGAGAAGTTATTTTATTTCAATTAGTTTCAATACTTGGAAAGCTATGGAGACAAAGTATGTGGTTCCAGCAGCTGGACCTTCCTCTGTTGATGAGGTTGTAGCTTTTGAGGAGAATGAAAGAGAAAGGTTTCCTATATTTAGTGCATTATCTAAAACTAAAAGATCAAAATTTATTTTTGTAGCTACAAAAAATGAAATGTGGACAAAATTGAAAGACATTTATGAAGGAAATGAGAGAGTAAAGTTGTCAAGGAAACTAACTACTGAGTGAAAATTTGAGAATCTAAGAATGGAAGATGGAGAAGACATTGCAAGCTATTATCAGAGAGTTGAAACTATAGCAATTGAAATCAAGAATCAAGGAGGTACCATGAAGGATGAAGATATAATTGAGAAGATTTTGATGACCTTACCAAACAATTGCAGTGAAAAAGTATCTGCTCTTGAAGAATAATATGATCTGAAGATATTTACTAAGGAACATCTATTTGGTGTCTTGACTACATTTGAGATGAGAAAATTTGCAAGAGATAAGGAGAAGACTGAAAGAGCCTTTAAAGCCATGAAGATAGAATATGATGATGATGATGATGCTGATGTAGAAGATTTGGAAGAAAATTTCACAAGGAGATTGAAGAAAGGTACTAGTAAATACAAAGGTAAGTTTCCCTTTAGGTGTTTTAATTGTGGAAACATTAGTTAGTATGCATCAAGATGTCCTAATAGAGCAACAAAATAAGAACAAGGATAATAACAATAATTACAAGGATAAGAAGGATAGGAAGTTCAAGAAGTTGTATTATGTCAAAAGATGAAAAAATATATGATGATGAATTTGACCTTGAGGAAGACAAAGATGAATGTATGTGTCTAGCCCTAGAAAAGAAATGTGGAAAGGAATCTGGTTTGGAGAATAAGAAGGATAAAACAAAAGGTACTCTGGTGACTGCTTTTCATGCCAGACAAGATGAATAATTTTGGGTAATTGACATCGGATGTTGAAATTATATGACTGGAGATAAGAGTAATTTTACTAAAATTGAGAAGTATGATGGAGGTATAGTCATGCTTGGAGATGATTTTGGTGCTAAGATTGATGGTAAAGGAACAATTAGCTTTGATGGAAAACATAATACTGATGATGTTTATTATGTAAAGGGTTTAAGGCATAATCTCTTGAGTGTTGGACAAATGTGCAACAAAGGTTTTAAGCTTTTGTTTCAGGATAACACTTGTGAGATCAGAAAAGGATCTAGAACTATGGTTGCAGTTGGAAGAACTCATGGAAACATTTATCAACTTAAAGGTGGTGATAGTCAGTGTTTTGTTTCTCAGATTAGTGAGAGTTGGATCTGGAATTAGAGGATGTGACATGTGGAATTTGATAATATGGTTAGGATCAGTTCTAGAGAAGTTGTGAGAGATCTTCCTAGAATCACAAAGCCCTCAAATTCAATCCATAGAAGTTGTCAAATGGAAAAAAAAGATAAGAACTAGTTTTAAAGGAAGAGATTAATCTTCTACCAGAATGCTTGAATTAATCCACACAAACCTATGTGGTCCTACACAAATAGAAATCCTGAATGGTGACAGGTACTTTATTCTTTTAATTGATGATTACTCTAGGATGACATGGGTTACATTTCTTAAAGAAAAGTCTCAAGCTCTTGATAGATTCAAGGTGTTTAAGGAAAGAGTAGAAAATGAGGAAAACTTGAGAATTAAATGCTTAAGATCTAATAGAGGTGGACAGTTTACATATGGTGAGTTCAATGCATTCTGTGAAGAGCATGGCATAAAAAGACATTTTTCTACTCCTAGAACCCCGCAACATTATGGAGTTGTAGAAACAAAGAATTGGACTATGCAAGAGGCAGCTAAAATCATGATGAAAGAATCAAATGTTCTTGATGTGTATTGGAGAAAATCTATTAACACTATTGTTTACATTCTTAACAGAGTTCAAATTAGAGGTAACAACACTAAGACTTCTTATGAGTTATGGACTAGTAAGACTCCTACTGTAAAATACTTTAAGGTGCTTGGTAGTAGATGTTACATTAGAAGAGATGAAGAAAATCTTGGAAAGTTTGATGCTAGATGTGATGAAGGAATTTTCCTTGGGTATTCTAATAATAAAAAGGCTTATAGATGCTTTAATAAAAGACTAAGAAAAATCATTGAATGTACTAATGTGAAGGTTGATGAAGCAATGTATAGACCGGTGGAAATAACTGAAGTTGAACCTGATGAGCCTATCTGTGTGCAAATGCAAGAAGAAGAAAATGAAGAGAAAGGAAAAAGTGAAGAAGAAGAAGAAGAGACTCCAAAACCTGCACCTAAGACTCCTAAATATGTTTAGAGAAATCACCTAGAGGAACAAATAATTGGAGACAAAAGTGAAGGAGTGAAGACAAGAAGAAGAGAAGTTGAGGAAAACTTATGTTTACTTTCTAAGATTGAACCGAAGACTGTAAATGAAGCATGTAATGATGAGAGTTCGATGAGAGCAATGAAATAAGAACTAAAGCATATAGAAAAGAATGAGACATGAGAATTGGTCCCTAGACCTGCAAACAAGAATGTAATTGGTTTGAAATGGGTATACAAAAACAAATTGAATGAAGATGGTGAAATGGTAAGGAATAAAGCAAGACTTGTATGTAAAGGATATTCACAAGTTGAAGGCATACATTTTGAAGAAAATTTGGCACTTGTAGCAAGAATGGAGGCCATTCGAATGTTCTTGGCATTTGCAGCTCATAAAGACTTCAAAGTATATCAGATGGATGTCTAGTCTGCATTTTTGAATGGGGAACTAGAAGAAGAAGTATATATGGAGCAACCAGAAGGTTTTCCACTGTTAGACAAACTAGACATGGTTTGTAAGTTAAAGAAAGAATTATATGGACTGAAGCAAGCTCCCAGATCTTGGTATGCTAGATTGGATAGATACTTGACAAATAAGGGATTCAACAAAGGATCTGTAGACAACAATCTCTCCTTCAAGGTCGAGAAAGACAAGATAATGATAGTTGTAATATATGTTGATGACATCATTTTTGGTGGAAATGAAGGTATGTGTAAGAAGTTTTCTGAAGAGATGTAAAAATAATTTAAAATTTCTATGATTGGTGAACTGAATTTCTTCTTTAGACTTCAAGTTAATCAAACTAACAAAGGGATATTTATTTCACAATCTATGTATGTGAAGGAATTGTTAAAGAAATTTATAATGGATGACTCTAAACCGGTATGTATCCCTATGGTAACTGGATGCAAGCTGAGTAAGGATGATAGATCTACTAAAGTTAATCAGAGTATGTATAGATCCATGATTGGTGGATTGTTGTATCTTACTGATACTAGACCAGACATTATGCATGTAGTATGTTTAGTTGCAAGATTTCAAGTAGAACCAAAGGAAGCACATGTTACATCTGTAAAGAAGATATTCAAATCTCTTAAAGGAACTCTAGACTATGGGCTATGGTATCTAAAGGACAATGATTTAAGATTGAATTCCTAAATTGATGTTGATTTGGTTGGATGTGTAGATGGCCGAAAGAGTACAAGTGGAGGAGCATTCTTTCTTGGAGGAAGATTAGTTTCATGGTTGAGAAAGAAGCAAGGTTCAATTTCTTTATCCACTGTAGAACCAAAGTATATTGCAGGAGCATCCTACTGTACATAGGTTTTGTGGATGAAGAAAACTTTGATGGACATAGGTGTGGTGAGTGATGAACCTACTTCTATCTTTTGTGACAATACAAGTGCTATAAAAATTTGAAAGAATCTAGTGATGAATTCTAGAACAAAGCATATATCTATCAAGTATCACTTCTTGAGGGAGAAGGTATTGAGGAATGAAGTGAGACTTGAATATGTACCTACCAAAGAAAATTTGTAGACATATTCACTAAGGCCCTTCTAAAGGATACTTTTGATTATCTCAGAGGGAAGTTAGGGGTTTTTGCCCCTCCTTCCTTGAATTAAGTGCACATGGAGGTGCACCAGTCCAATGGATTCATAGACTCTTTTGTTCTAGAATGATGATTGATGTCTACTCCTTAGAGAGAGTAGAGAAGTGCATTGTTGTAGTATGTGATGTGGATTTACTCCTTAGAGGGAGTGAACATAGATTTATATGGAAAGAATTTCCTTTTCCATTGATTTAAAAGGGACAGAGAGAATCATGTGAAAATTTTATGATTGGAAAGTTGTCACTTCTAAAAATCATGTAGGATGTGGGAGAGAGATCATGTGAAAAATTTATGCTTGGAAGGTTATCACTTCTAAGAATCATATATGTTGTCTTTGATGGTTTTTCACATCATTCGTTGCCATCAATGACAAAGGGGGAGATTGTTGCAAGTATGGATGTGTTTGGTGGTGTTGTCATTAATTTTCTCATTGATGTCAACACTTTACAGGTTGAGTAAATTATGTATTTTCCAAGTGCTTTTGAGAAAATTTGAGAAATAATGAAAGTTGTGTTGAATTATGGTTTGAGTGTGCTCTGGTATTGTGGTCCACATTTTCTCTATGTTGATCCAATGCCTATGCAGATTTTTAGGTGTGTTCATAAGCTTAAATGGACTATATATTTCGAGTTTCAGCTTCTGGTGTGATGGAGAGTAAAATTTATGTTCACCAATGTGTGAACTAATTTTTTAGAGTAATCTGGTTGTTGACTAGGAGAAATGTTTTGGCTTTGTAGTCCTCTGGTATTTGGTTTCAGATCTTGCAGATCTGGAAGATTACTCTTTTTGATGGTTTCTATGTTCTGACAAAATTTCCTGTATTTTGGTGCTCCGGAAGACCTACTCCAAAGCTCTTTTGTTTTTGTTGGTTGTCTTGATTGAACTGGTGAAGTGTTCTTTGCGAATGAAGTTTGTTGAAGGTGTTGCAGATGCATCTGAGTTTTTCTTAGAGATGGTAAAATTACTGGTGAAGTGTGTTATGAAATCCACGTGTGATTATCTTGCTAGGGATGCACGTACTTCAAATATCATCGGTATTTTCATTAGGTTTGGCCAACCTGCTGCTTACACATTACATTATTCTTTTGCACCGATTTAATAAAGCATGTGCATGATCCAAGATGTTGTTTGGGTTCTAAATTTAATATGTATTTGGTCCCCTCACATTCTTATCCACCACGGGAATGTTGAGTAGCTGACCTAGTTTTAATTTGTAATTTGAATTTGAATAGTTGACCTTGGTGAATGTTTCTAAGGTTGAAGATGGTATAAAATCAAGTTAAGTTGTGGCGAACTTCATATCCATCCATCATTTGATTTGAGCAAGAGAAGAGTGTGGAAGAGTGAATTTTTGCAACAAAACTTGATTGTATTCATAATCTTCTCATCAATTTGTGAAGTGTGTGTAACTCCTAGTGGTTGATCTTTATCTATTTCTTTGTATTTTTCTGTAGGCAGTGATCCTCTCTTTCTGGACAATGAGTCCTAAGGTAGTGAGCCCTTAATCTGGGTAGTGATCCTTTGTATCTGGGTAGTGATCTTGTGTATCTGATATTGCATTACTACTATATTTTGAGTTAATCCTCATTGTGGTTTTTCCCTCATTAGGGTTTTCCATGTAAATCTGGTGTCTCTGGTGTTTTGTTTTCGTTATTTGCATTTCATGTTCATACTTAATAACAGACTGAAGTTAAAGTGGAATTGATTAAGTTAAGGAGTAAATAATTTGATACAACTAATTCACCCCCCTTCTCAGTTGTCTTGTGCATTTCAACACAACAAATATAAAATGCAATTTCTTAGTTTTTGGATTCATTCTATGCATATTTTCTCTCACAATTTGTGAATATTCTTCAGAGGCTAATAAACCAATGAGGGAAAAATCACTAAGGCTGATAAACCAAGGAGATTGAGGCTAGAAGATAGCAGTTATGAAGGTCTCCAAAGGAAATTTCACTCAGAGATTGCAATTGTGCTTCAAAAGCTTAGTTGTTGCATTGTTTCAAGTTCTTTGTTGGGGTTTCTAGTGAGTTTTGATCCATAGTTTTGTAATCTATTTTGTTGGAATTGTAGAAGCATATTAATGGATTAATTTTTTTGTAGAAATCAGACCAATGTCATATATATTTCAGTTATATTATTATTTTCAAATGTTGGAAAGCTTGTGTGCAAATATATTGGGGTTTTGGATGTATTTTTTAGTGTCGAATTGGTGGCAATTGTGCATATTATAAGGGAAGATTTGTAGACTATCCAAAGTGAATTTTTATAGGCTATTATGCTTCCAAAATTTTATATAAAACTCACATATTTATTTCTAAAATAAAATTCTAAGTGTGGTTGGCTTCATTGGTACAATTTTCAGTGCACCCGATTTCACAATTTTTACCTATTGCACATAAAATCTCATAAACTGATAAAGCATTGAAAAAATCAGATATGATAATTTTATTAGGGATATTACAAAGTGTCTGAAAGAGAAAGAGAAGATGTGGTATAAGTTTTCCAATTTAATCTTGCTCATATCTCTATGATAGAAGGGAAGTGAAGAAGTGTGCTTAATTATTTTATGGAGGTAGTGAGCCAAAGGAAAAAAAAATTGATTGTTGAAAGTAGCGAGTTAGTAAGAAACTGAGAAGAAATTTGAAGAAGTGAGAAAGCATAATTGCAATCATCAAAAGGATTGAGTTTAGTTATTAGTTTCAAATAGTGTAAGGACTATCATTTTGTAATATTTCATGAGTCTATGCTCAAATCAAGGAGTTGTAGCTTCTTTGGGTTGTATCCATAAACCAAAGTGTAATCAGGGAGTTGTAGCTTCCTTGGGAGTGACCATAAAACTATAATCAGGGAGCTATAGCTTCCCTAGGAGTGACCCTAAAGCTGTAATCAAGGAGTTGTAGCTGCCTTGGGTTGTAGCCTTAAAACAAAGTTATAAATGTTGTTCTTCTTTTGAGGCTGGATTAGGATAGTAACTCGTAGCAATTTTTTTCACCATTGTTTTTCCCCTGTAGGGTTTTCCATGTATATCTAGTGTTGTGTCATGTTGTGCATTTTCTTCACAATCCTACTTATTCGGTAGAATTTAAAGTGTTTGATTGTTTTGGAGACATTGAGATTTCATATAATACTAATTCACCCCCTCCTCTTAGTATTTAAGTGTGTTCAACATTTTGAACATAAGTGGTTCATATATTGTAATGGAATATCTTTAACTTAGGTTCAAAACAAATCATAGTTCAAGAGCATTGTATAGATATCCATCTTCCATTGAACACTATGATGAAGGTGGAATATGATGAGGGGATCCTCACTAATGAAGATAATGCAAAGGAGGATGAGAAATTAAGAGGATGAGCTATATTATTCAAGGAATCTAAATAGTTTATTTAAATATTCAACCTTCTTTAGATGACAAGATAATTGTTGACTATACTAATGACATAATTAATAAGTTATAGTTTTGATGGAGTGCTAGGAATTGAATAAACTAGAAATGATAGTCTAAAATGTTTTAGGTGTAACAAAATTTTGGAGGAAATTAGTGAAATACATTAGCAAGACATGCATGGTAGATAAATATGTCAAATAAAGTTTCACAAATAAAGAAAATCCACTAAAAAATGTAGAAGGTGTGTGGATGATGGTGAGATTGATAGAAAAACAATTTCAATAGCCTCAAAGATATTTATTTTGATAAGGAGGGAAGGTCCTATAACATGAATAAGAAGTCCCTAGGAAATTTTGGAATGTGAGTCAAGAGGGGAGATGTAAGCAAGGAATTCAAAATGGTTTTCTTGAGGATGATATAACATTGTAGACCCAGGACAAATTTTAGTAAATACTAGTAGTAATAAAATAATATTAGATTACCATATATTTTATTCTATTATGTTATAAAGGGTTTTGTTGTACTACAAAATGAGTGCAATATCAAGTAGAGACCTACAAGAAGGTTGCACATTATTGTGACTTTAGATAAGGTTGTGAGGCACAAAAAACTACACCAGAGGCATCACAATACCAAAAAGAATATTTAAGGACATTTGTAAGAAGATACACAAAGTTTTATCCCCTATCACATGTTTTTTTAGGATATTTTTTTATCCATATATAATTTATATAACACGTAAATGACCACAAATACATAATAATATGGCTATGTTATACAAGTGATACATATAAAATAAGAGGTAAAATAGATGGAGTAAGATAATAAAGAGTTAGTATGGAAACATATGATGGAAAACTAAGATGGAGAGGCATAAATAGGTTATATAAGGAAGCGAGATGTGGGAGTTAAGAGAATGAATCATAGAAATTATATAGATGAGTGAGAGTGAAATATATGTGAGATAAAAGAGCAATATATTTAAGCATGATAGATTAATATTATGGTAGAAGATAACTGTGGACACCGAAAATTGGTCTAGGCCTGTGAGTACCACTTTCGACATAATTTTCTATTATCCATGGTCATGATTAGATAATGTTAATTATTTAATTACCTTTCTAACACATATTTCCTCTATTAATTAAATACCCCTTTTTAATTAACTCATTAATTCATAAATAACCTTTATTCAACTTGATTAATTAAATAAATCATATTTGTTTAATTATGTAGCTAACTAATTAATTCTTCCTTCTTAATTAAATAAGTTATTATTTAATTACCCCCTTTGTCATATTTCAACTATAATTAAATATTTATTATTTAATTATTCAATTCCACCTTTACAACAATCAAATTAAATAAAATATCTTTATTTATTTAATTAAGTCTTCCATTTTCGATTGTTGAATTAAATTAACATTTAATTCATATTTATTTATTTATGTCACATTCTTCTATCAATCAATTGACTAAGTCATTCACTCACCTTCTGAGTCAAGATTTATTTTTAGTTCTCCAGTTATCTCTGAATTCAACAGTTGATCATCTTTGCGAGAGGACTCTCTGTCACAACTAGTCACTTAACTAGTTCTAACTCATATGCATGTATGCATTTGAATGAATTCTTCATCTTCGAGTTCTAACTTTGTCTTTGACAATCAAAGTCTATTTCCTCTATTTTCGAAGACTCTTAACTGAAGATTAAGTTATCGTTCTAACTTAATATTTATCCTGCAGTCTTTTCTGACTCATGTTCTAACTCACGTTCTATTTGACACATAGCTCATATTGCATGACATTCATCAATATCGTCCGTCGATCTCTCTTTCAATCTGAGCCGATCATTCAAAAACCCAAAATCTATAAAATGGTCTGTCATTATCATTATTCCTCCTCCTGAAATCATACACTTTTCAAAAGAAACTTATCTTCAATATTTTGCATAGACATTCAACAAGGTTATGCTTGCATGAAATACTAAAAATCTGAGGGCAAGAATACTGAAACAGAAAAATGGAGAAGAGCAATCGAGATAATTCGAAGGAGTGAACGCATATTTGGTGAGAGCTTTCCAATTGATTTGTTTAGTTTAATTATGTTTGCTTATTTGTTCTTTATTATTTGATTTAGATTAATATTGGTTAGATTAGGATTAACATCGTTCATTCTAGTTGTAGATCTTATTCCAGATTTTATTCTATGTTACATTTGGTGAACCCGACGTGAACATGCTTCAAATTTGCACATCTTTTTGTCGTTCCATTTTTCTATTTTTCATTTTTGCAGGTTATCGTACGGCACACCGCATCTGTTCAGAAAAATGATGCATCTACCCTTGTGCACCGCATCTGCCATTTTCTGCAATGCATCTGCCATTCTGAATTGCATGTGTGAAGCCCTGAACCGCATCTTCCTATCAACATCGAGCCACATCTATGGCTCGAAATGTCGCATCTACCTGATAATCATTTTTTTCAATTTTTAGTCATTTTCGTACATTTGGTTTTTCATTTTCTCTATTTAAGTTGTTTTGATTTTCACTAATGTTTGTTTACAGTCGTGTTAAGGTGGATTAACCTAGTGTTTGCAGGATGAAGCATAGAAGACCATAAAAACATAAAACATTATTTTCTGCAGGACAAAAGTTGAAGACACCAAAAGTGAACTACTAATCAATTTGCATGTAGGACCTAATGCCTTTGTTGTTATTTATTTAGCAAGCTTTCTATTTGGTAGATAAATAACTATCATTTGGAATAAAAAGAATCATTGTCTGCTTTGTTTGGTGCATTGTACATATTTGTCACCCTTTACGATTCAGTATATCGGAGTATCATCTCCCATTGCACAGTCATGCAATCCTGGGTGTAAGAGAAATAGTTACTAACTCTAGAACTTGGTCCTATCTTGGTGGGAAAAAGTACTCACCCCAAGATGACTCAGACCGGTAGCACGCTAGACGCCAAGCGACTTCCAACCGGTATATAAAAGTGGATTCTTGGGGAAAGCCCAAGAATCATGCTCACTATTCTGAAGAGATGGACAGAAATGGACTCTCGCTGAAGTTGAATAGTTCCCCATGAATGAAATTCCCTTACTAAACACCTTGTTGTAGATTTGCAAAAATCCTACCTATTTGCTGGTGCAGCAGATCAGACCTGTGAAGCCGTCTTACATTCTTATGGTTCACATGTAGAGATGAAATGTATGCCATGGGAGTTTCATGGGTACAGTAGCTTGGCTGCCCCATATAAGTGAGTTTCATGGAGGGGAGCCAATGGGGTCAAGCTACTAATCATCCACCATGAATATGCGTAGCTGGAGAAATCCAAGTAAGAACTCAACAAGTATTGTCCACAAAGGCTAGGTTGTAAATGTTTTTGGTCTTAACAGTCCTATCATCACAAACTGAAAATACATTGATTTTTGTGCTTGTTTTTGCTGTATTCATCAAAAATCTTGATCAACAAATGGAGTCAATCAAAACAACTTTCAGAAAACTTCAACAGTCAAAAAGAGTTGCATCTATCAATTTTAACACTGCATCTATCTTAGCGAGTCGCATCTATTAGGGGAAAAGCCGTATGTGTCTATCAAAAAAATCATTTTCAATAGTCTGGATATTACGAGCCACAACTGTCAACTTTTGAGTTGCATGTGTGCATGCAAGCCGCATTTATCAATTTTCAAGCCGCAAGTGTCTATCAAAAATTTTAGGTTTACAGAATCCACATGTATCACCATATGCGTATTTCAAAACTGCATTTGTCATAAGAAAAACCACATCTGTCAGAAAACCGCATGTATATTGCAAACCACATATGTCATAACGAAAACCACATCTATCAAAAAGCCCAAACTCTGTCAATATCTGAAACGATCTTTTAGTCAAATCACCGCATGCACAATTGTAAACCGCATCTATCAAAATTTGAACCGCAACTGTTAGGTGAACCGCATTTGACTATCAACAGAAAACTTCAAAAACCATAAACTGAGTCTGAAACATTACTGTCATTTGCGCTTTTGTTTCTAAAAGATCAACCTTGGACAAAAACTGGAAATTTTTTTCTCAAAAAAAACCTTGCATTATTAGGTGTCATATACGTCTTAGTCATAGCCATCCTAAGTTGCATGCATATAGATACTTCCTAGGAAATTGCATATCACATAATAGATAACTTTCCTCATCATTGGATACGTTCATGTTCTAATTTGTCACAATCATTGAACCTAGTCACTTTAGTCCTATTTGTGAATCTTTTCAGCTCAATAGACTAGTTTGGAAAATTCATCTTGTCAACTATCTTTTTCCTACAATTAGGTTCCTTGGTCAAATCAAATCCTTGCATGCATTTACTCCGTAGGAGGTAGGTTATACCCATTTTAGAATCATTTACCATCATAGTCTACACAAGATCTTGCATATTGTCCATCCTACCATACATCATCTTAGTATACATCATTTTAGAAATCATTCTAGCATCATCCTTATTGTTAAAAAAAACCAAAGAAAATAGGAATAGGACATAGCAGTTTTAGACATAGTCTGCATTACCCCATTTTGAGCAAATTTTCATGGTCGAAACAAGGTCTCAAAAGAAACATAAAACAATGTTAGACCCTAACGAATTTGTCAATCCTTTCAGAACTCAACCATCGAGGAAAGAGAAACCACACAAACCTTTGCTTGAAAAACATGTCACTACAGACGCAAATGGGCGAGTCTTTGTTGAGGACATAGAGGCTGTAGTCCAAGATCTTGAGATTGCATCCTTTATGGATGAGTGTTTGGAAAATGATCCCCAATGATATCTAGCAAAGTTGCTAGTAGAAGGTGCTACACTACCACCAGGATTTGATGTTCACACTTTGAAAAATGCATCTACCCAACCAACACAAACTGTCACGACAAGTGTCTCTATTCCTCAAATTACCATAGCAATACCAACTGGCATACCAACTCAAACATCATCAATTGTAAACACAATCCCTTTCAATGTAACACAAGGTTTACAATTTACTGCAGGAGCAACCTCATCAAACCCCTTTGGCACCAACACTACTGGTAAGAGATCCAAAGTTGGCATGAATATTCCTATATCAAATCAGACCATTCAGATTGGGAATATTCCTATACCAAATCAGACCATTTATACAGGAAATATTCCTATACCAAATCAGAAAATTCAAACAAGATATATTCCCAATCCAAATTAGAATATTCAGACAAGAAATATCCACAATCTGAATCAGAATATTCTAACGGGATATATTCCCTCGCCAAATCACAACCCGTCACAGAACATGGCATTCAAAATATCTACATTGATTCAAACAATGCCAACAACATGTCCTTGACACAAGTAGATGTCCTCCAAAACCAAATGCAAACTCTTCAACAATAGATGGACAACATGTCTATGTCGGGAAAATGAACTATCTCAGCGCAGGATCTATGTCCATGTCCGTTTGACAAAATGCTTTATATGACACCCTTCCCCCATGGATATATTATACCGAACTTGCCTAAGTATAATGGGAGGAAGAATCCTTTGGAACAAATTAGAGAATTCTCAATGGCATGCATGGACATATCATATGACCCCACATACTTGATGAGACTATTTCCGTGAACCCTTATAGGGATAGGACTAGAATGGTTTTCTAAATTACCATATGGTATACAATCTTGGGGTGAATTAGCTGTGAAGTTTGTCGAAAATTTTGCCTTTAACATAAACAATGAAGTAACAATAGCAACCTTGTGCCACACAACACAAGAAGATGGTGAAACTTTCACCACTTTCTTCTAGAGATGGAGAAGTCTAGCTAGTAGATGTCCAGTTGAAATACCCGAAAAATAGAAGGTCATGATATTCCTTGAAAACATCAATCCAAAACTCAGAAGTGACTTAAGGGTACATTGTTGTAATTCATTCCTAGACTTGGTACAAAAGGGCATCATCCTTGAAAAATGCCTTATTGACAAAGGATAAATAAAAGTACCAGGAAGAAACCCAGTTGTCCAACATCAAAACATTCCAAATGATACAAAAAAATTCTGGTCTAGAAACAAAAATGTTACAAATGACGACATTATAGATGCTAAGACCATACTTATAGGACTAGTTATCACACTTAGAGGTTACAACCCCAATCAAGACATGATGAATAGTCGAGATCAAACAACTAATTATGTCCAAAATTCACAACAACGACGACTGCCAAGGAGATTTCCTACACGTGAATTTACCCCTTTGGGGTAACCAATCGAGACAATTTTCAAAGAGTTTATTAAACACGATCTTATTAAACCTTTGGAACCAAGAGAGTATGATCCTGGATAGTTTAAACCTTCATGGTGGGACGAAAAAGCCTATTGTGACTATCATTGAATAAAAGGACACAACCTACAACAATGTCAACAACTGAAGAATATTATACAAGACTTTGATGAAAACAAAACCATAGAGGTCAATGGTGCAAAAAAATACTAAGAACAGTGATCATAAGGTCTTCACAGATCCCTTACATGACCACACGAAAGGAAAGGCCTCCAATTCGGGAACCAAGTATAATCCATCAGCCAACTATACCAATATCAATTATGACTATGGAAAAGGAATTATCATAAATCACCTTTGGGCTGCAAATGAAAACGTTAATACCATCATTATCAAGAAGCATCCAGAATGTGTTGTAAAAACACGCAGAACTAAGATAACTATTTTGGGTCCTTCTTCTGAGCCACCTACATAAGCTTCCAAGTTTAAGTACAATCTCCTTGATCAATTGAATAAAACCCCCGCACATATATCCATTTTGGAACTATTGACTTTATCACCTGAGCATCGAGCCATTCTTGACAAAGCTTTGCAGAACATGACTATTCCTATAGACTTAGATGGAAATGATTTCAAAGAAATGGTGGGATATTTAATAAACTCACATCATGCCACATTTACCCAACAAGATTACTAAATTGAAAATTTTGAAAATAATGACCCATTACATCTTGAAGTCTTAGTCCATCAAACCAAAGTCAGACAAGTCTTGGTAGACGAAGGAGCAAGTTTGAACCTGTGTTCCCTAAAATTGGTTAAGGCATTAGTTTCTCAGAAGAATGCGTAGACACCTCTAAAATTATAGTCATCAAGGCTTATGATGATGAGGAAAGATCATCCAAAGGAGTTGTCACACTCCCTATCAGAATTGGCCCAACAATAATGAACACCAGCTTCCAAGTCTTGGATCTCACCCTTCTATATAACCTGCTATTAGGTAGACCTTGGATACATGCAATGAAAGTCGTACCTTCAACATATCACCAATGTCTTAAATTCCCGTATAATGGCATCGAGATCACGATTCATGGTGATCCAGACCCTTTTCAATATTGTACAAGCCTAAGGGAAATTCCACAACAACAAGTACTAGTTAACCAAGAAGCTTCATCATCCACTTTATCCCTATACGTAGATCCATCACATCTTACTAAGTCCATTTCATTCAAACCACCATCATCCACTCCTAAGGTTGAGGTCCAAGACAAGGGTTGTGGAGAATATTACATGAAGGCATCATACTGTGTCAGTCAACTTGTTCCACCTAAGGCATATAGCTTACCTATGGTAGATGGAAGACAGTCAATAGTCACATTATGTGTTCCCCCTATAATGACATTGACCAAATGGGGAGAGTTGAGTGAAGAAATTGTGGATCAAGGTGATATTACCTCCTGGTCGTATCAAGAAGACAACGAATGCCCCTCACAGTCTATTCAAATATCTAAGAATAAATATGGAAAAGGCTTTAAGATAATGCAAAACGAAGGCTATGACAGGCACAGTGAGTTAGGACAACATCAAAATGGAAGGATGGAACCGATCACTATCTCACCATGACTGAAATACTTAGGGCTAGGGTTTCAACCGCTTAGAATTGTGTTTCCTAGTGCTTCGCCACCATTTCAAGAGGAAGTGAGTGCTTGTGTAGACATCGAGATATGTCATGAACCCCTTCCCCCAGTTTATGATGAATCTCCTGACTCAAGTGATTGTGAATGGGTTTCCCTTTCCTCTACCAGTATCATGAACATAGATGATCTATTTGGAGAATTGGACCTAAAGATAAAACTTGTACCAAAACCATCTAGTCACCATCATAAGAAGTCCTTGACCAAAGAAGAATGGCATAAACACTATTATTGGGAAACCCTTGATCATCCATCTTGGGAAACTAACGAACCATCTTCTGATGACCTAGTCATTGCAATAGTCCCACATCAAAGATTACCTACTCGTAGGGAAAGGAATAATAAGGAGTTAGTTCAAAACTTCTATGACCATGTCAACCACTCTATATTCACCTTGTCAGCTTCCACCTTTAATAACTTTGATGATAAAATTCCTCTCATATATCCTAAACTTATCGACTGGGATCAACAAGGTACACCCATCATAGACACATTCGAGAACAACGAAGCAATAGTTGAGTTCATGGGGCTTCGAGAAGGCATACTGAGAGGAGATCATAAAGTTGGTTTTACCATAGAATTGGATGAAAAAGCATATTTTGGGGAGTCTATTTACACCTCTAGTCGCAAAAATGAAAATACAAAGAAAAATGATGAAAATGAAAAAAATGACGAGTCCCTAGGTAAAAACTGAAAGGCACCTTTGGATGAAGAAAAAGTCAAAATAAAGGATGTATCCAAGGGTGAAAACTTCTCTGAGGCACCTAAGGATAGAGGTTTAAATATTCTCCCCATTGAACAGGAAAAGTCACCAATGCTAGTAGAAGAGTCTGTTGAAGTCAACATAAATATAGAAGAAAACCCTCGGCACATATACTTTGTAGCATCATTGACAGAGGTAGAACAACTCGAGTTTAAGGACTTCTTCGCAAAGAGACAGATAAAATTTGCATGGTCATACACTGACATGGCTGGGCTAGATCTAGACCTTATATTACACCATCTACCATTACAGCTAGGTATTAATCCATTCAAACAAAAGTTAAGGAAAATGCATCCACAAATTACTCTACTGGTCAAAGTAGAACTTAAGAAACTCTTGGATGTTGGATTTATAAGAACTATAGACTATGCAGATTGGATTTCAAATTTGGTACCAGTGACTAAACCAACTTGGGGCATCCACATTTGCATAGACTTTAGGGACATCAACAAGGCATGCCCTAAAGATGACTTCCCTTTGCCGAACATAGACATGATAGTAGATCTTACAGCAGGATACAAGATGTTATCCATCATGGAAGGTTTCTCTAGGTATAACCAAATCAAAATCGCAACTGAAGACCAACACAAGACAACTTTCACATGTCCATGGGGCACATACTGTTGGAATGTTATGCCTTTTGGGCTTAAGAATGCAGGAGCTACCTATCAACGGGCAATGACTACGATTTTCCATGACTTTGTACATACTCTCGTGGAAGATTACGTAGATGACATTATAGCTAAATCAGAAACAAGGGCAGATCATTTGAAGGTTCTAGACAAGATATTCTAGAGGCTAGAGAATTATAATGTCAAGCTAAATCCAAAGAAGTGTGTCTTTGGAGTAAAATCGGGGAAACTTCTAGGGTATATCATCTCTAGAAGAGGCATTGAAGTAGATCAAGAGAAGGCAAGAGCTATCATAGAAATGCCTCCTCCAGTCAACATTGGTCAATTAAGAACATTACAGGGAAGATTACAGTCAATCAAGCATTTCATTGTACAACTGGCAGATAAAATACAACCATTTCAACATTTACTCAAGAAAGGAGTACCATTTGTCTGGACACCTAAATTTTAGGAATTTTTCCAACAAGTCAAGGATTATCTACTCACACCACCTATCTTAATGCCACCAATAGATGGAAAACCCTTGATATTATACATCTTAGCAACTCAGTCAGCATTAGGAGCTCTTCTCACACAAAATGATGAGCAAGGTCATGAAAGAGCAGTGTATTACATCAGTCGTACCTTGGTGGGATATGAATTAAATTACAACAACATAGAATGTGCTTATCTTGCAGTAGTCTTTGCTATTCAAAAGCTTCGACACTATATGTTCAATCGCCAAATAATGTTGGTCGCAAAGATTGATTCCCTCAAATATCTCCTAAGTAAGGCAGCATTAATAGGCCGATTGGCTAAATGGGTTATGATACTTAGCAAGTATGACATACAATATATGAAAAGGAAGGCTATAAAAAACCAAGTGATTGCAAATCAGTTAGCAGATGCAGTCATGAAGGCATACCATCCTTTAGTGGCGGATTTTCCTGACGAATTTATTTTCACAGTTGACACTAGAACACAATGGAAACTATACTTTGACGGGTCACATATAAATCATGGTTCAGGAGTAGGTATCCTATTTGTTACACCTCAAGGTGATACCATTCCTAAATCATTCAAGATTGATTTCCCTTGTACCAACAACATATCAAAGTATGAAGCCTTAGTGACAGGATTAAAAATGGCAGCATATTGGAAGATTAAGAGTCTACATGTCTGTGGCGATTCTTAGCTTGTAGTCCGATAAGTAAATGATGATTATGTGACAAAGGATGAGAAACTTGCCCCCTACAAGTGCATGGCTGACAGTTTCAAGCAGTACTTCAATGAAATTACCTTTCAACAAATACCACGTATTTAGAATAGGGCTACAGATGCTATGGCAACCGTGGGTTCCTTATTTGATATTCTGAGTAACGTGCCTAAGTTTGAGTTTTTGGTTGAACAACTGTTGGTCCCTGCCTATGATGTCCTCGATTCTGCGATGGTGTGTACAATTTTTGGTCCTACTTCCCCTTGGTATAAATACATATTCAACTACCTAACCGACCAAACCTTACCTTTAGACTTGTCAAATAACCAACACCAAACCTTTATCCGTAAGTCAGCTAAGTACACCATCATCGGAGATACCCTATATAGACGTACCTTAGATAACGCCCTAATGAGATGTCTCGATGCTGAGGAAGCACAAAAAAATTTGAGAGAGGTACACAAGGGTATATGTGGATCCCATTCGAGTGGTCCTACTCTAGCCCATAAGATTATGAGATTAGGTTATTATTGGCCTACAAGGGAAAAAGACTCATATGTCTTTGTAACAAAATGTAGATAGTGTCAGATACATGGAGATTTGATAAGAGCACCAGTATAGGAGCTTCGTCTGATCACATCACCATGGCCTTTTGCCCAATGGGGACTTGACCTCATAGGTAAGATACACCCTCCATCATCCAATGGCCATAAATTCATCATAACCGCCACCGAATACTTCACCAAATGGATTGAAGCTATTCCCATGACTTACATCACCGACAAAAAAATATCCAATTTTATCTTAAAATATAGCATTTGTCAGTATGGTGTACCCTAATCCATTATCACAGACAATTGCCGCCCATTCAAGAACCAAGAAGTATGCCATTTATGTGAAGAGTTCCATATCAAACATCATTTTT